>WEKY01023072.1:0-26319 GCA_013390045.1 Picathartes gymnocephalus
ACAGAGCCAGGACAGGTGACCCAGATTGACCAAAGGGATATGCCAGACCACGTGACATAATTCTCAGTATAGAATGTGGGGGGAAGAAGAAGGAAGGGGGGAACATTTGAAGTCTTGTCTTGACTTGTCTTCCGAACTCACTGTTACCTATGGTGGGGAGACGGCTGAACACCTTCTAGGCATGGGTAACAGTGAATTAATTCCTTGTTTTGCTTTGCTTATGTGTGTTTTTCTTTCACTATTAACTGTTTTTATCTCAGCCCATGGATTTTCTAACTTCTACCCGTCCAGTTATCTCCCCAATTTCTCTGCTGGGGGAGTGAGTGGGTGGCTGCCTGGGGCTTGGCTGCTGGCTGGGATTAAAGCACAAGGATATAGGGGTGAGCATTTAAGACACTTTAACTGTACATCACCTTTCAAGTAAGAGGTTCCTGAAAGTATTTACAAAAAGCATGATTGGTATCACTAAAATTAGTCAGAATTTGGGTCATTTTTTTCTTAAAATTTTTTTTTTTCAAAAGAAATTCTACCAGTAGCTAAGGCAATATTAACAATTTAGGGCAGGAAGTGAGACTTGAAAAGAATTTCGAGTGTAAGTTAATACTCACAATCACAGATTTTCTGCCATTGCTGTCTAACTATTCAGAGGATAAGAGAAATGCCATAGAAAAACCCATGCCTTCCATCTTTCTCTTTCAAATGGGTTACAAAGATAACTTACTATATTTGAACACTGGGAAGATAAGATATCTTCAATACTGGTTAGGCAATGGTTCAACATAAAAAAAACCAAATGGTAGTTTTATCAGCTCATTCTCTCACTATGTCAGCTGTGTTTCTTATTCATACTATCTTGAAGTTTACAGACCTCATTTTGAAGAGTAAACCTTGAAAAAACCAATTTCATCACAGCTTCATGCATTACCTCCTCAGTTCTCCTCTACCTTAGACTTTCCATTCTCCACATGCCTATTCTGAATCCTCCTCTCAGTTTCTGCATCTGAATCTGTATTTTGCTTGGTGCTTCTACACTCTTCCTGTTTATCCCACTGTCTCATATTTCCTTGAACTAATCTCCTATCTGTTATCTCATGTCCCTTCACAACAAATCCCATTTCATTATGAAGACGCATCCGTCTTCTCCTTGGCATACCTACTCCAAGCAATTTCTACCTCATGCATTCTCTGTCAGTCATGACTTCTGAAGGTGATATCAATACTCCAAATGGAAATGTTTGAGATGCTTCAGCTATGCCAGCCAATGAGGAAATATTCCCCAGACTGTGGAAGATTGGTGAAAAGCCCTCATTGTTCTTCAATATTAACTTTCAATCTCAAAAAATGCTTGAAACATATTAGCAGATTTTTTCTTTCTTATATATCTCCCAGTGTTTCTCTATTTATTTACTTATTTACTGGCATCAAGTAATTTCACCTAACCTCCAGGGATTTTTGTTTGCTATCATTTCAGAGATGGGGAAAGAAAGACAAGTTTAAAAATGCATATGTTGTCCTTATTGTGCTGTAACAAGATTGGCATGGTACCAGTGACGTTTGAATTTCTCTCTTAGGAAGACTAAGATAGTTCAAGCAGCTGCACTGAAATTGCATTGGAAATGGATACTTTGCAAATTCTCCCCATAAATGAGAGTTTAAATTACAAAAAGCTGTCTGACCGGTTATCTCTTAGTAAAGTGCTTCACAATTTGCATATAAACTTCATTTCTTTTTCTAATTACACAGGGTAAAATGCATTCATTTTGCTTTTGATTACAAGCAATCGTGCCAAACACCTGTGACTACCACAAATTTTAATTTGTTATTTATTTACTTCAAAGCAATCTTATTATCTAAATGATTCAAAGCATCAAAGACCTTAATTATTGATAGTCAGTTTGAAGGGTTACACTTTCCATGTCCTTGGGCTCAAGGCACTTCTCTGTTTTCTTCTCCTCAAGTACACACTTGACTGAACAAAAGGACACATGATTCTGCTACAAAGTGTTTTGGAAATCACGTTCTTATTTAATTGCAACTAGATTTAGACAATACCAAAGTGCCAAGACTGACAGTTACAATCTGGAATCTACTAATGGAACAACAGAAAAAAAAAAAAACTAAACAAACAAACAACAACAACAACAACAAAATTAGTTTCCTTTATACTTTGAAAAAACATTGTGTATGTATCACAAGTATTGCACAAGTCTGATCTGCCTCCACAACACTGATGTTTTGTGAATACCTTTCATTTATTCCAGATAGAAATACACCAGATTTACACTATTGCAATAAACGTACACGTGGTGTGTCCTGTCATGACGAATTTTTTATACTTTCTTACAATTTAATTAGAACATTTAAGTGGGTTAAAAAACTCTTATACAAGTCAGAAGTGAAAGGATGAGAAGGTCCTCAATACAAACAAGACACTTAGCTAACATGCATGTTTTAGGGTGCCTATTCCTAGCACATGCACATGCATGGGTATCACAATGCAAACCTTCTGCAAACAGATTCTCTGTTGCCTCTGTCTGCAAACCATGCATTTTCCAGAGTCTTGGACCATCATAGCTACTATACTCTCATAGTGCCTTGAAGGTGTGGTATATTAGACCAATTTCTAGGAGCTGAGAGTACTCAGAGCTTCAGATAATTCAGATATTTTTTAATCACACCATTCTCCATTAGCCTCTACAATATTTTACCTTTAACACTTTGAATATACGAAGGGTCATATTACTCCTGAAGCCTTCATAAAACTGATCATGAAGCCTACGGAATGCATAGTTTGATGTCTAAATTCCTCACCTGTATCCTTTTACCTTTAAACAAATACCTTAAGCTTTATTTCAGCTATGGATTTCCCAGGGTACAGGGAAACAGGATACAATTCTCACTGTTCTTGAAATATATTCATAGAGTGTCCTGCAATCTGTCTGCCAGTACTTCCTTAGCCTGGTCTCATTCCTTTTAGACTGGGCTGGCACCCACTGTTCCATTGTTTGGCTGGTAAAACCCAAGTTGCCTTGTTTGGCTGCCTGCCATACTATACACTCCACATTCAGTCTGGTGTTGCATGATGTAAAAGATCTGTGGAGAATCCTGTTCCATAGGAATCAAGGAGTGAATTAAGGAGGATATGCACAGTGGCCAATAAAACGCAAATGCGTGGATACAGTACATATGATGTCCATATGGATATATACATACACAGAATATGAACCCACTATGCAGGTTAGACCTTTGGCTACAAGAATCATATCAGTTCCCCTGGCTGAGGAGCTCGGCGAGTTTGTGAATGGATTATGTGTGTCCCAGCCATACTGTGGTACGTCTTCAGAATTTGGTTTCCTGTAAGTGCAATGCTGATGTTTCAATAAACTGTTTACATATTCCTCAAATGACTTGTTAAGGCCTGAATTCAAGATTCACCTTCTTCTGTAATATGATATGACAGTGGAAACTTTTTCATATCGAGAGTTCTACAGTTTTTGTTCTCCTTTCTTTTTACTCATGATATTATTATCTTCTACAAAAGAACCACCAAATCATCTGTTCTGCTCTTGGCAAATTCAAGAGAAGAATTCCATTGCAGCAAATAATTTGCAATATCTGAAGTATTTTAATATTATTTGCATATTTTCAATTAGTATGTTTTGGTATTATTTTTTAAATAATCAAAACAAAAACCAACACATTTGATATTATAAAGCCAGGAGTAAGACCTACATACTAACATTTTGCACATCTGTGAAGATATTAGACAATAATCTTCCTGGAAATGCAAAAAATTTCAAGAACATAACCTGTGCATGCTCTCAGCATTAATACGAAGACAAGTCAGAAACTGTAATGCACTTAATTGTTATACTAACTCTTGACTTTCTAGGCAGCACCATCTCAGGATGGTTATATTTAATGTGTCCTACAATGGTAAAGAGAATATGGCAACCATAATTATGTGGTAAACCCACAGCAAGATATAGATCCTTTTATTAAATCATGGTTTTTAAAGTTTAAATATCTCATAAATAATGAAACATAGCAACACACAAATTGTGAGGTCAAGGTGAAAATTGTGTTACATAGTTGTGCCTGCTATTGTTAGGGCTTAATCAGAAGCAACAGAAGCAATATTTGAAATACAAGACAGAATACTTGAATCTTCAAGCTAAGACTGAATAGATGCATATATGAGCCAGGATAATTAGCATATTACTGTAAGATTTTAATTAAAATTTTTGTTCAGCCAACAAAACATGATTTTGAAATTCTATTATAAATTATAAAAAAGAGATTTTCAAGAGTATGTAAATATATATTTATATATGTGTGTGTGTGCATATGTATCTATCTATCTATATATATATAATTTATCTTTTAAGAAATAATCTCTCCAACATATTGAAGTACACAAATCTGCAAGCTTGATCTGAGGAAAAGAAAATTGACTACTCAGGTTTCCCTGCTGAAGTTAACATGCACAAGCAAACAGCACGCATAATGAAAAACATATTAGATTCTTAAATGATTTTCATCTTAACAACCTAATGTGTTATTGTTAACTGAGGGAAATAAAATTATCCAACTCCACTGCTTTCCACTTCTTTAAATCACTACTTAATTGGATTTTCTAGGTAATTGGTAAAATGATAGTTCCAGTCTCTTTCTTTCTTTCTCCCATTTTTCAATCTATGGCTTTTCAAATACTGCACAGGTACCAATTTGAGTGAAATTAAACATCTGATGTAAAGCTCCCTGAAGTCAGCATACAGGTATCCACTAACTTTAGTGACACTTGGATCAAACCCTAAGTAAGCTGCTTAAAATCTCTACCATTACAGCTGATCCCTGCAAGCAAGAGAAATTGTTGGATGGCCAGTGGTCAAGATTTCCATCCAATATGAAATTAGTTTTCTTAATTGACCTCTACAGTCTTTGCTGCTTGACTTTTTGAATTATTAGTATTATTTCAGTTTGTGACTTGCTAGATTTAAGTCTTTATGTATTGCCAACATTACTTACAGGGCTTTCATTTATGGTAGTGCTCAGCATGGCCAAGAAATTGTACTACATGAATACGAACTCCAGTACACCAACTTTTCCTCTGTTGTGAAATTTACCATGAAATTGAGTCTACTTGCTTCTACTGAGCCATGATTACATCATCAGTGACCTTCCACTCTGATCAGCATGAAGAGAGATGTGGATTATCTAAGAAAATGCAAACTAGTAGACTGGCACTTGGATACCTTGCATTAATTCAGAGCGCAGGGCAAAAAAAAAATATTCTGTACTTAGTTTTTTCCAGGGAACTCAGAAATGGTTTACAGTGGAAGACATGACATAATGATCTCCTTTGCCAGTCCAGCTTTGAAAGGAAGAGGAGTTTGGCTGAGGGGGTCCTGAGTTAAGCAGCACCCTTTTTCCTGGTGAGACTTGGCCTATCTCATTGTAGTGTTACAGTATCAAAAAAAAACAAAAAAAAAAAACCAAAAAAAAAAACCAAACCCACAACGCATTTTAGTTTCTAATGATCATGTGTCGGTAGACTGTGGACCACAGAGAGGACAGCACATGGCATGCTTAATGTCACTGTATCAAGGTTCCTCTAGAGGCAGGTGTCAGAGTACGTGTGATTCTACATTCACCCAACCACTTGTGAAAGCACTTTAAGATACAGCATCATTCAGAAAAAAAATTCTCCCAGGAGACAGGCTGCCAAGCAGAATAGTCAATGCAGTGGTTTCAATTGCATCCTTTTTCTGTCCCAATAGGAATAAAAAAAGAGAGAAAGAGTTCACTGCCATCACATAAACTGAGTGAAGAGGTAAAGAAGCCTATCTTTAGCCTGCTGTAACAGCCCACAGCTTCCACGTTTCATCTTGTAAAGTGCGTCAGTGGTAAAATAGTTCTGAAAGGAGCTGTGAGTGGCAGAGAAATGGTTTGCCTCTACCATTGTGTTTGCAGTGGCTTGCACAAGGTCTGCCACAAGTCCACCCACAGTCATTCCACAATCAATGAAAAGCTTTATTTATGCTCAGAGCTGTCACTTGCTAGTGGTAAATTCTTATTGTGTGCCTCAGAACACACACAACATGTATACCATGTGGCACTCAATTAAGTACACATATCAATCAAAAGACAGCATGAAGATCTCTTTGTCAGCTCCATTGCTCTCTGCCCTAAGTAGAGCCCTTTCATTAAAGCTGTTTAATGTATTTTTGTTCATTCTGCATATCCTTTGGGCTGGTTTTGTAGCCAAAAACAAAAACAGCAACAGGAGAGCCTACACATTTCATGGTCCTATATATGCCTGAAATGTGAACATTTTTCAGGTTCCTTTAGTTCCCAGAATTTTTTACCAAATACTTTGGAAACAGTAGGGGCTTTCAGCCCTCTGGCTTAGTAGTGAGCACAAGTTCCTTTCCTCATCCCTTCCCTTCCTACCTCCAGTCTTTATTTGTGGACTCAGCAGGGAGGCCAGCGACTGGTAGGTTTACCCGATAACAAGTGGCAGCTATGAGGAAAATTTGCTCTCCAAGAGCATCTCTGTTAGCGTTTATGCAGTCTCTACCACCATGCAATAATTTTCAGTCCAATTATTTTCACAAAAACTTTTGTGGAAACTATTCCACTTTTGCTCGTCACAGTTTCTAGTTTGGAAATCGCCGAGGATTAACATCAGTGCTTTGTTGCATTGAAACAGCCACGAAACGCTCCTCAGGATATGAAGTATCATGTGGGCAGCTGGGCACAGAATAATGTCAAGATGGAACTCTCACAACATGACACAGTTCAAATTCAGAAATTAGGTTTTAATTTGCTGCAAAATTTAACACTATTAAACAGGGATTAACACTGAGGCAATTAAAGTGCAATTGGAAAAGCTCTTGCCTATGAGGTGGGAAGGGATGAATTACCTTTAGGCAAACACCAGGAAGCTTTGAGGGCGTAAAAGAAATGGAGCATGGGAGAGAACATACAGGTGCAAAATCTTCTCCTGCATTGGTAAACCATCTTGACTACACTAGCCTCAGGGAAATATTTTGGAAATCATTCCACACAAATACAGCCATCTGAAATTCTGCTAACTCAAGAGTCAGAAGCAAAGGACCAATGTTTTGATATTTCTGCTAAAGCTGGGTCTTGAGACATTCTACTCCTCCTCCTAAAAGACCATTTACAAGCAATATCAACAAAATAGCTTTCAAAGGGCTGGATTTTTACCTGAAGGATTGATTGTTTTCAATAACCTACCCATACATATCTCTATTCATCTAGTATTCATCTCTCATTCATTCTTGTGAGAAAGTACGTTTTTGTTAAGCTACCATTATTTAAACCTCCTGTGTTTTGCTCCTTAATATCTACCTTAACTTATGGGTTCCCTTGCCCACCTTTCTTTGCACTTTTGGCCCTCTACTTTCTGTCAGCTTCCATTACCTACCACAGCTTTTTAGTGTTTTGCACAAACTGTAGATTTTTCTTCTCCTTTTTGTGTCACATCCTTACTCATTTCTTAATGTTTTAAATGTAGGTGATGATTCTATACCAAAGCAACAGAAAGCTTGCATCTTTGGCCTGCAATTTCTTGACCATAAATTTCTTTAATTTAATACATTTTTATTCATGGGAAGATTATTCCATATGGTTATGGTAGCTCTTCTAGATATTCTTGCAGGTAATCAGGTCTACCCTCCTCTGGTGGAGCTTTCATATGCTATCCCATCAGTAAACAATCTACTTGTAATCTTATTTGCACATCTGTGTGGAAAAAAAAAAAAAAAAAGAGAGAGATCCAGAGGAATAGTACTGGCAAACATTAGGCCTCTAAAAGAGCAGAGAAGTCATCTTAGGCTGGTTCTGTAGTCAGAGGAGAAAGAGACCTCCACATAGCACTGCCAAAGATCTGAATTTACAAAGTAAGTCAAAGAAAATGCCCAAGAGCACTACTAACTGACTCAACTGTGCAAACAATCAACTTAGCAATGTCTAAAAACTGAACCAGACATTCCTTATTTTTGTATTCCTTCTTCTCTCTCCTTTGGCCTAAAAATATGGCTGAAGTGTATTTGTTTTATCTTAAGGGACATTACTGACTTCTTTGCTAGCGTAGTACCCAACACTGTGCTTCTTCCAAGATAATTTGCATAGCTGATCTAGTTCTTCCATAGTCGTATTTACTGTGAGATACAAATACATTACAGAAAGTGGGAAAGGAGAATCCAAGGAAGAAAGAAAGATCTCGCTGCAAAATGAAGAACAAAAAAACCATGAAAGTTTTAAATCACTCTTCAGAAGTGTGTTTTTACTGAGGATCACTAAAAGGAGGATGGGTAAGGAAGGAAAGAGCTCAAGGCCCATGAGCTCTGCATTATTGAAAGGATAGAATTTCAATAAAGGAAAAAAATGTAGGGAACTGGGAGCCAGGACCAAGTCTCCACTGCAAATGAAAGAAGTGCAGAAGTAGCTTGCTTTGTGGCAAGGGCATTTTAGGGGCAGGAGATCATTTTCCTCTCCTAAGTGCCCTGCTGCCTTTGCTCAAGGCTAGCTCTGTTACCTGGGACAGCAGCAGTTCAGACTGTCATGAAGAAGGAGCTGTTTAAGAGCTAAAAGAAGCCTCTGCAGCATCATAGTAATGGTCTGCCCAGGAGCTTCATTTGTGTTGAGACTCCTGTCCTTGTCTCCTGCCTGTTTATATTCAAAACCATTGTCCTTGCCAGCTTCTGAGCTTTGTTTCTGTCCATGTCAGAAATCACATGGCTCCATTTATTTGATGGGGGAAATTGCTGTTAATCAATTAGTTCAATTCTACCAGTGCTCTAGAGCAAATTGAACCCTTTGTTTTTCATTGTGCATATAGTGAGAGTGCAAGTTAAAGGAGATGGAAAGCCTTTGCACTAATGAAAATGAAATACACTTCAGCCTGGTCTCTTCTCTAATAGATTTCTATTCCTGCTGAATCTATTCCCATTTTCTCCCTGCAAAATAAGCTAAAACTCAGCCGCAAACCCTGAAATATAACAAATTTCTTTTATGGAATTCTGTCCCTTCCCTGGCTGAAAGAGTTTGCAGGCTAATAGATGGAAAAGGCATTTCTCAAGCTAACATGAGAGGAACAGTCAGGTACAGTGATACAAAATTCACTTAAAGGCACCCTACAAAGACCACACTTTGTTTTATTTTAATTTGTTCAGGCTGCAGTGTTTCCTTGAAAATCACCCAGGAATAGATTTTTCACTAAGATTTTACAAATTAAAAATACTAGAATAACATTTTATGATTACTTTTCATAATTAAAATATTTTTCAAATAGTGCTGTGAGCAGCATCACAGAAAACAGATCAGTCAACAGCCACACTGAATTTGCAGGCCTTTCCTCAGGGCAGCACTTGCCCAAGTTCTAACTCAAATGTAAAATACTCCTCTCCATAATTCTGATGGTAAAAACAACAGGAGTAATCATTCCATAAGCAGACTTTGAAGATGTACCATGAAGTAGATGAGGAAGTGCCCCGGCTTCCTTACATCCTGTGGCTGGCATGTCTTACAATGACAGCATTTCTGTGGTCTGGGAATATTGCACAGAATCTATGCACATACATAGACCCAGTATGATCTTTGTGATTGAATCCTTTGCTGTCACTTTCAAGTCACAGAGGGCTTGTTTGGATAGGCCACTGGATTCCTCTAAATAAAGCTTCTTCAATGAGAATGGCAGATGCATGTGTAGCAGAGAGAGAATTATCATGCTCCAGTTTCACAGGAAATGTGTTTCAGTGACACACAAATGTTTCAAAATATTTTCATTTCTAAGTAGGATGAATACTAGCAATTTCAAAAGTGTTCAAGACTGAAAAGATACGTTTTCAAGTACTTTGGAGCATAGAAGAAAGCTTACTCCACTGCTATCTCGAAAGGCGTAATTTTAACAACAGTTTTAAAAGACACAAAGTTTTCTTCATTTTCTTAACAAAAGTAATTTTAAACTGGAAAAATTTGTTGAAAAAAACCTGAAGCGATACTGAAACTAATTTTGAAACCCTTTCTAAAACAACAGATGAATTAGTGTCTCTGATACCAGTCTTTGACCCCATAAAATCTTGCTTCAATAAATCAACAGTTTTAGTGAAGAAAAGTATTACAAAAGTCTGACCAGCTACATTCCCTAGTACTATATTCTAAAATGTGCTCAAACACCAAATAATTTATTTCTTACATCCCCCTCTTAAACTACTTGGACTTGCCTTCTTTTTCATACTGCTAATCATTGGTCTTAATAGGATAAGTTTCCCTTTTTTTTCTCTGAGACACATCCAGCACAATTTCTAGCATCCCAACTTTAGATTGAAACAGACATCCATATATACACAGATGTAAACTCTCTAGCACTTTCTAAAAGGAAATTTTCTTTGTTTCTTCCTTTCTTTCTTTCTTTTTCTTGTAGCAACTATAAAAATTCAAAGCTCCACTTGCTCTTTCCCCTGAGGATTTTCTTCCTATATCATTTAACTTTTCTTGGCATCTTTCTTCCTTCCCTTTTATACTACAAATTTCCCCTAAGCAGTGAGAACTTGTATTTGCATCTTTGACAGCAAAGGGGAGACTGACGGATGGAAGCAATGCTCTCTTTGAATAATGCAAGATGTTGTGACACTGACAGTAATAACGAGTCCTAAATAATAGGTCCTTCTTGATACAATTTAAAAATATGCAGCCTATTGTCTCAGCCACCAGCAAACCAGCTCATAACTACTGCCTCAAGAGTAAGCCTGAGTTCTATCCATCTCTGTGACAGCTGACAACGGGAAACTAATCTTTCTTAAAAATATTTCTCAATCACATTTTGCTGTAATTAAATCAACAGTGTTCAACCACAAGTACAGGAAAATAGGTCTCTCTTTTATGACATTTCAGAGCAAGCAGTGGGCTTAAGTTTTACTCATCTGCCCTGAGGGAAGTCTGTTCCAATTAGAGTTGTCTGCATCACCTAATCCCAGTCAAGACCCTGTTCCTTTTGTGCTTTCATTATTTTTGTCTAGTGATGCCCGCAGATATTAACAAACAGGAAAGAAATTGTGATACAATGGTAAATCTTATAGGCTTAAAACACCCATGGGCATAAACCTGTCTGAATCCTATAGCACTGACACTACTGGCTGAGGATCTCATCCTTAGGATTTTATCTCTGTGTCTTACTCAGTGTCTATAATTTTATTTGGTACATTATTTGCCACATTAAAAGAATGCAGGAGTGTCTTGGAAGTTCTTCAAAAGGTGAAAAATTGGTTCATTTCAGCTCTACTTTTAATTACGCTTATAAATTGATATAACTTATACCATTAGAGAGGCTTTATTAACTTTTATAGATTTTGAACTACAGTTTCAATGACATAATTTTGTAATTAGTGACTCATGGTCTTTCATTAATGGAATTTCTGGAAAATGCTGTCTGATTTAGAATGAAAGAGGGAAAGATACAAAAAGGGCAAACTGTATTAGAATATAGTTAATTTTGTATGGAGACTTACACCCTCTAACAGCAAATGAAATTTTCATATATGCTAATAGTAAATTGTGCTCAGGTTCAGAGTAGCATGGAAGATTTGGCATGTAATAAAAGATTAAAACAACAGCAAAACCATCTACAGTTATCACAAGAAATGCAATCTAATCAAGAACAAAAAAATGCAACCTACCTAGGGTACTTTCCAGAATTACAGCCAGGGAGAATACAGTATTTACTTTTACATCTCTTCGGCTTGGTGTAGTCCTGGCATACCTGAGACAGCATGTCCACTATGCCTCTACACCTCAGAATAAAGCATGTTATAGACCCCCAGTGTTAAGTATTATCTGTTACTGTGCAGCCATAGCAAAATTAAATTCAGCATGAGATTTGCTAAACCCCACATTCACTAAGCTGTGGAGCAGCTGATTAAAGTCTGCTTCCGTATTTTTCTATTACATTGTCATTGATGGTGCAGTCAGATTTTAAGTTATAGCTGTTTTTCTGTTCCTGTCTTTAGTGTTGCTGAGAATAACTGCATGCCACCTGCACTAAACAAACCCTTCCCCAGCCATAGCCATCATTTCTGCGGACATACCTTATCACATCAGCCTTATTAGCTGATGTATAAAGACAGACACAGCAATGGAGAAGTCATCTTAACGTTATCTTCCTTTGCAAAGAGCCAGTATTACAAATAGCAAATTCTATGCTGTGGCTTCAGGACCTTTCTCCATTGCAACTCTTTCCCTGATGTATTGCAGCTTGCAGTAGGTAGAGATAAGTAAAGTAAATAGAGACAGTTAGCTAAAGCTGTTTTGCATTTTCAAAGGAATACAAAAAATATCCACGTTTCCTTTTATGTCTCAGAAAGCAGTGTAGATGAAAACACCAAGGGCATATTTCTCCTTCCACAGGAGACCAAACATCTATTTGAGACACTGAAGTTATATCTTTTGTTCAGTTTATGATAAAAGTGAAGACACAGGTCTTATTTCAAATCTTAAGAGTTTGCCAAAATGTCTGAGCCTGAACCATATTCACTTTAAAATGATGACTGCACACCACTGTTTATACTATATACTGTTGTGAATACATGTAGGAAAAATGCTTAGAATATGATAGAAAAAGGCAAATTAAAGCAAAATAAAATTCCATACAATTATAATCATGGGGAATATCTATTTGTGGTGCAGGAGTTTGCATGGCTTCACCTGAAATTCTGAAGAATGGTTCAGAAATAATCTTGCAATTGCCTTCTACCATCTCATCTCTGCAGTGCTTGCGTGTTGGCATTCTCTTAGGAGGAGACTGGACTTCTGACTTTTATTAGACATCTCTGTTGTGCCTGGAGATACCAATTCAGACAAACTCTACATGGATCTTAAAAGTATCTTCAATACTTCGTGGATATCAAAGCCACTTTTGGTACTATGTGAAAGCCTCATTCCAAGGTCAAGGGAGATTTGGTGACATCTAACATGACACAAAATATCACCACCTCCTTCCTGCTCTTGCATTCAGCAGTGTGGGAGATAAGTGACCCTGGAGTGTCAGGTCACTCCAGCTTTCCTTTTTTCAGTTGATATCTCAACAAAATCTGCTTCTCAGGTCTAAGGGACTTGCCAAACTCTCTTAGAAGATACAGTAAATGAAAATTATACTACATAGATACATCATAGCTGGACTTGTGGAAAAGGATCTGCAGTGTCTTCTATTGATCCAAGTTATACCATAAACATCTGGAAGGCAGTGTCTTATTACATCTGCCTGTGAAGGCATAGCAAAATCAATACTGAAAATAAGAAACAACAGAAAACAATAAAAAAATCTATTAAAAATATAACACTGAAAGGACGAATAGAGACATACCAAATTTATAAGACTTTGTCATTTCAGAAAAACAGAAAAAAATTTCTTTTGCATGTAGAAAAAAACAGAGGAGAGACCTGTTTCCACATCTGTCTCTGATTTTCCGATGTTTATTTAATTCTAATACTCACATAACACTCAAAGTGATCCTGACAGATGTCTGATAATGAATCTGCTTTGAAACTCATCCAGAGAAGAAAAACCTGTTCAGGGAATCCAGTGCTCTAGCACAAAGGGAATAAGTTTAGATCAGCCTGGAACCAGTTAATACAATTATACTTGTACGGTTCTTTACTTGGAATGTTCACTAAGTGTTGCAAGGCAATAAATGAACAAGAATTGGCTAGGCATAACTTTAAATCCATCTCCTGCCTGCCTGTGAGGTAGAGTGTAACATGATTTGTCCCTTCTGAGGAGAGTGGCGATTCGAGACTGTAGATTTGTAACTTTAAAGGAATACTCATTTGATCTAAAATTTCAACTTAAAATTGTGACAGCTGCCTATGACTGAAAACTTCTTTTGATTCATCCACTGAGAATTTTTCTTTTCTATTTTCAAAGCAGCAAGTATCTCCCAGTTTTATGTAAGGTTTATTCATCCCCCCCACCAGATGAAGGAATGTTATAGCCATTCCATTTGGGTTTTTTCCCAGTTAGAACCACTGAAGGAAATGCTATAGGTGTTTGAAAAGCATCTTATCTTTACGCCTTTGAGGTACTACACTATCATCCTATTATAGAATTCCCTGAAGAAGCAGCAAACCACAATGAACCCTTAAGTTTGTGGGCGAAAGATACGATATTTTATATTTCTGCAACTTCTTTTTTTTCTTCCTGCCAGAAGTCAAATTCACTGATCAGAAAATTCCTGGTCTGCTTTTACACCACAAGAAAGAGAGGGACAAATCCATTTTATCATTCCTAATTTTAATGGGTTTTTTTGTAATTCATGGTTTTAACTAGGCTTCAGTCACAACTGGTAGGGGCTTACCCAAAAGCAATGAGAAGCACGTGTCCCCTCAGTCCTTTCCAGGCTACTGGAATGTCCAGATGACCTTTGCATGTAAACTTCCCCACCTTACTGACAAGAGCAACACAGTTCTCCTCATCTGGTAGGGCAGCCAAAACCCATTGCTTGTCACTCCAAATCAAAGGAAAAGCAATGTGGAATTAATTGTGGCTGCTGAGCTGGCTAGCCCTATGAGAGTGAAGGCACTCTTCCTTTGAGAACTTCAATGGAAAAGACAGAAGGAATTTAATCAGCTTTCAATACATACTTCTGAAATAATAGGACAGCTTTCTGGCTTGCTGTGTTTGTTTAGAGTAAAACATTTTATCTCAGCTTAAGTAATGAGCTTCCTCAGGGATTCTGCAAGAAGCATTTACTATCCACGGTACAGTAGGCAGGCTGGAATTGGAGCAAAGCTCTTTGGAGGAGTTACCAGGTCTGCTTTGATTGCTGCTAAGTGCCTAGCAGCATCTCATGCATTTTTTTTTGACTACATGTGTTGGGACTTGAAAGCCTGAGATGACCAAGCAGGTAGGGTAATTGTTAGCTACAGAAAATCAGTTTGTAGAACAATTTGCACATCAGAAAAATGTTTTTTCACCAAGTATAGGTAGAATTCTAAAAAAATCACCTTTCTCATACTATGTTGTTATCCATATTTCAAACTTTCAGGACTTTTTTATGTCCTAGAACTCAAGGAGAATGAAACACAATGAGAGCAACCTGGGACAAAGCTTACAACAGTGGGTGGGCTAACAGCCATGGATATGTCCTCTGATGAAGGTTAGAGTAGGTGACTCTCTTGGTGGGGAATGAAGCTCTTATGAAGAATAGAAAGGAGATTTGTTTGTATTATCTAGTACCTGGCCAGCCAAAATGACTGAATAAAGGGCTGGCTTTGCATATCTTTTAAGACTATTGATAAAATGGTGATATCAAAGCCATACACTGTGGATGCCCTGGAAGGGCGCCCCCTAGGCTTTGGCTTCTCCCATGGAAGTCCAAGGCCCAGTTGTCAGTTACCCCAGTTCCACTGCCCTTGTTTGCCTTGCATGGCCAAGTTCCAAGTTCTCTAACCCCACTGGTTTATGGTCCATTGGCTAGCTTGCCCCCCTGTTTGTCCCCTAGCCACTCCTTCCCTGTCCTCCCATTGGCCCTCATACCCTGGCTCCTCCTGTGTACCAGCCCCAGGCCCTCAGATCATTGGCCCTGATGCTCTCCCCGCCCCTTGCCTTCTCAGTATAAAACCCTGGGACTCTCTGCCCTCTGTGTTCTTCATCCCTGCCCCTTCCAGTGTGTGGATGGGCGTCGAGGTCCGCCGCTGTGTAGGCGTCAACCTCCGCCACTAAAAAACGCCACTGGGAACCCATGCAAAGAACCCCTCCTGCCTCCGTAGCCTGATTCCCACCGGCTGTGTGTGCGAGTGTGGTGAGCCCCCTCTGCCCAACTGGGGCGCCTCCCGTCCCCAGTAGAGACGCTTGCAGGAAGGTTTAGGTGCTGAGACGCATATGCCCGCACTGCAACAATGTACCACGGGAAAAATAAACCATACATATTTTGTCTAAAATATAAAAAATTCTCACAGCAAGAAGGCTGTTATGTTTTACCCAGCCATCATGCATGAAGCACTCAGGTTTTTCACGATTTTCATGCCCTTATTTCATACTTTGTTTCGATTTGAGCTGTGAATCTGTATACTGCATGAAAAGGATGATAAAGCCAGTATGATGTGCAAGATATTAAAATAACAGAAAACCAAGTTTCAGTCAAGCCATCTGCTCCCTTTTCACAAGAACTATGTGTTTAAGGAAAAAAAAGGAAAAGGAAAAAATAGCTAAACAGAAATAATGCTAAGGTTATGGAAAAAAGTGGTGGAAAAAAAGTCAAAATATTTTCATTATATGTCCCGTTAAAAATTCTGCTTCTCTTAAAAAAAAAAAAATACACTTGGATTCCAGGTTAAAGGATTAAAAATGAACAAAAGGAAATTTGAAATAGTCTTTGCTCAAAACATTTAAACATACTGAAACAGTCAATTTTTTTTATTTCTGTGGTGATAAAACCAATAAAACTGATTTTAAAAATCAGAAATCTTTATATATTTTGGAACCTATACTTCTAGTAGAAAAAATTAACCAAAAAAACTTGTTTCTTATTCTACATGGTGTTAAGGAACTTAGGAAAAAATGCAGAGAGAATTTAGAAAAAACAAACAAACAAAAAACAACAACAACTAAAAAAACTAGACCAAATTTTCTTTCTCCACCTCTTCTTCAACTTCCATAGAACCAAATACCTTACACTGATACTGAGAGGCCAAACAAATTCACTTACATTTCCAGGCCAATGACAGCAATAAGGCTAGTCAATTATGAACAATCATAAAGTTCAAATAAGTGCCATAGAGATACAGTTGTTTTGTGTATTACCAACATGTAATACCAGTATAGAAACACTAGATCAAAATATTTTGTCTCAAGGTTGAAGTTACAGGAAACCATTGCCCTAGGTTATAGATGTTGGAAGGCAACTGTAAATAACTGCACTGGAGACAGATGAGAGGGAATTTCTTCAAGTGTGTGTGAGCAAGATTCTGACTATTTTAGTTAATATTTTAAATAATTTTAGGCAAAACCACATTCAAAAGGAGATGCATCAACTGGAGAAGGAGTTAAGTTTCCCCTAAAAGATTTATAGTACTTGTACCTAATAACAGACATCAGGCTATTTACCTCAAGTTTCTTTATTTTCTAAAACAGAAGCCACAGTGAATGCTGGATTCTTAGGGTCAAAGTAGTCTATCTGTTCAATCCATCAATATTTTGTCCTAAACTGATGCGCAGTTTCTGAAACCACTATTATGAGGCTCTTTAAAAGAATCACTTATAGGGGAAACATATTGCTATTTTCATTCAACATTGTTGTTCCCAAAGACCCACTTGTTGCTGTTTTTCATCATTAGTGCTCTCTCATCAAGTAACCATTTTGCTGCCATTTTGTATTTACAGTTCACTAGTCAACACTCCCTGCCAGAGCTGTCAAGTCACCTGGTGGAGCACCCATGTCCTTCAGCACCTACAGGAAAGAAGCAACGTGCTATGAAGTCCTACGTTTTTCTCACCAGAACACAGAATGGATCCTCAGCTCAGTTTTAAATCTTAGACTTTTAAATCAAGAAAAGCTCCAGCAGTGTTATAACATGCAAGTAAGATCTGACGATTCAAGCTTTTCTTTACTTCCCATCAGTTTAAATAAAGATACTAAAAGAAGCTGTGGTTCTGAGCCTACTGCATGAGTCAGACCTGCTTGCACAGACAGAAGGAGATACTTACTTTCTTTGTCTAGCGGGGGAACATCGGAGATGGGTCACTGAGCATTCCAGTATCACTATGCCCATGCAGCCTGACGGCATCAGCAGCCGGCCCCTGACACTCAGAAAGTATCTACATAACTCTGACCCCTAGCACAAGCTTTTGTCTGTGAAAGATATGCAGATACTTCTTCAGATGTATCTTAATAATGCCTCATCTTATAGTAGAGCTACATTTTTGATTGTATCTATACATTTGTAAAGGCATGGGTAAAAAAGAGACAAACCCTGGCTACTTTAGAGGATATGACCATTGCCAGAGAATAAGGATTCCTCTCTTAGGGAATATTTTCAAAGGGAGATTTAAAAATATAAGACAGCTTTGTCTGAGAAAAGTCAAACTTCAGGCACTGTGGGATAGACAGAAATATGAGCAGGTAGGGTGGCAATCCTTCCTTTATAAAGTTGTATGCTATTTATTTCACCGATTCTGTAGCTATCTTTTTGTTCCCTATTTTTAGAGACATCTGTTATTTCATTCACTGCTTGAGTAAGAGGAAAGCTGAATCAATCAGTCAAACAAGTAGTGTAACTGTTGATTAAATCTGGTTCTCTGTGTACATTTCAGCCAAGAGAACCCATCCATTATTGAAAGAAAAAAAAGAAAGAAAGAAAAGTAGTTTAACTTTATATAACAGCTTTAAAACCCAAAGCATCTGATCACTTTACAAGCTGCAGAAAATATGACTCAAAACAATAACAAAATGCAAAAATAATCTGTCTAGCCCTCCAAAGGGAACCACAACTAAGATTATCCTATATATGGTTACTATCTATACAATGATTTTCTTAATGTCTGAAGGCAATTTCACCTCTTGTATTTATCGGGAAATAAAACCAGCTATATTAGCCATAACACTGGTACCTATTGGTCTGCTGTGAGTACAGAAAAATAGGATAACCCTGATCTAAGACTGACTCATGAGTGATGAATTCTGAATTGGTTTAGATACATCTAAGACATAATGAATGGGTTTATAACAGTCCATCAAGTCAAGGTTCACTCCCCAAATTGAGGAAAAAGCTTTTCAGATGAGTAGCTTAAAAAATGTTACTGAATTACTAAGGACAGCTATACTTACAAAACTATTACTCTATGTAAAAGCAGTTTATCTTTTTCTTAAATTGGGGTCTCATGGATAAGAAACCAATGAAATAATTCTGCTCTAAGCAGATAGAAAAAAAGCCTTGAAACTTTGTGACTAAGTGACTTGAATAGACTAATGTCTTCTACAATCTTTGCAAGCAATTTCAACACAACTTGCACCATGATAAGAGACAGGTTAATGCTTCTGCTGAAAAAAAAAAGCTGCCACATGACTTTTAGAGCTGTATGGCCTGTCTGGATAGACAGATTATTTTTGCATTTTCTTATAATTTTGAGTCATGTTTTCTGCTGCTTGTAAAGTGATCAGATACTTTTGGTTTAAAAGCTGTTATATAAAATTAAACTACTTTTTTTTTTAATAAAAAATATGCATTGGGATATATATCAGTCCATTAGCATAAATGAAGATCAAAGCTCAGGGGTTTTTTTTCTCTCTAATGCTTGTTCCTCTCTATTCCTTATAATGTATTCAGGAGATTTTCAAAGCACTGGGAAAGGGACAAGGAAGAGACTGAAAATGCTGTGGTAAGACACTGTGTAGGGATGAACACAAATCCTTCTGAATTTCCTTTTCCCAATTTCACTCTTCATAGAACTACTTGTTCTTTGCAGCTACTAATACTTTAAAACCATGCAAGTATCAACATTACCTGAGTAAAATGAGTTTATTTCAGCTTAATTATGTCCAAAAAATTACAGTGAGTTTATAGGAATAAAGCATGAAAATTACGTAAGTCTCAAACTGCTTGAATTTTGATAACCCACCATTATTTGCAGCAGATACTATTAAGTTTTACTTTGGGATACATTCTTCTATATACAAATGAATAAAATATGAGAATAGAAAGTAAATTTCCTCCTTCAAGTATAGCATAATAGACAAATATAGTATATAGATTGGTCATCGTTTAATTTTAAAGGCTGTGAATGAAATTTTTCCAGCACTTTGCTTCATTTGCAAAAATAGTTTCAGAATTACAAGGATTTCATAATGTCAGCTCTTAATTTATAAAATCTCTGATGCATTTATAAAAGTTATATTCCTATGTAAAAATATATAGGAATATATAGAGATATATAAAAGATAATTATATGGTAATCTTGTTTTTAAACTGTCTTGATATGTTCACTAGTTAACAGCGACTATTTTTAAAGTAATTTTTAAGGTTTTTAAACACAAAAATGATAGGGACAGACTGACATTTTTAGTGATAGAATACTAGACATATTGCTCTCACAGTACATTTTCTGAAACAGACATAATTATAAGAACTGATCTAGACACAGATTAAAAAAACCCTGCCAAGTACTAAACGTCTTCAGACTAAGCATGAAATTATGAATAATTAGGAATATACATGTAAGAGTTTTGTGAACATGTTAAAAATGATATAGTGAAATAGAATAAAAGTGATAATAGCCTTTTTAAACATTTCTCTACAACTCATTATGAATGTCCATTTAAAATTAAGAAGATGTTACATAACAGAAGACACATGATAGGCTGAGGATAGTGATTTTCCTTATTGATTCTTCAGTAAAGGGTGATTTTTTAAATTTCTTTTGAGAAAGTTGTTCATGACACAAAAAGCAGATGGAGAGTTGCAGCACTTTGTGCTAATTCTACAGAGCCTACTGTTAGATTTCATTTTTGTGATCCCTTTGGGGACGTTTGACTTTTTTGTGCTGAACTTCCAAAAAGAAAATGCTCTGATTTCAGCTGCATATTACTGTTCTTTCCAAAATAGTAATAGTAGTAGTAATGGCTGCATTATCTGCAGTAGCAACATTATTATCAGTGATGGTCTAGTATTGGAGAACAGGACATTAAACAAGGCTATTCAAAGCCATAGTAGGCAGTACATTTAATAAACAACATCGAGAAAAACAAGGTCTGTGATTCTAGACATTAGGTTGATGAACTTATCCTATCTAGTATATAAGCTTATAAATATTTAAAGTAAGTGTGAGACAGTCAACCTTACATTTTCCCTATGTAAAGAAAAACCATATGCTTTGGAAAAAAAAAATTAAAACTGCAGCAAATCTTAAAAAACCTCCCAAATCCTCCCGCTTTTTTTCTGAAATTGCAGTTTTCACCTACAAACAACATGAACTGTCCTGGAAAGACAGCAGTTCTCATGAAAACTTCAGTGAGTGTAAGAAGGAGAGCAGTATTAAATAAATTTCATTGAGAACCCAAAGACCAGTGTCCTCTTCAACACTGCTAAATTTCAGCTCAGAAATGTTTGGTGGATAGAAATTTTCTCCAAACAAATATCTCTGGTTTTTAGTTGTTTCAAAAAGCTGCTTGAGATATTTTAACAATTCAAATACTTCAATGAACTTTGAAGCCACTTCTGATTCTGAACAAAACAGTCTTATTTGGGTTGAGTTTTTAATGTTAAAATTTAAGGACAGTCTTCAGAATGCATGGAGTATTGATTCTGAGATTTTCACCAGTAGAATTCTATTTAATACTATGAAGATCTTATGGATACTTCTATTTTGGGGAATAAGCTATTCTCAGAGACCAATTCCAGCAAAAAACTAAATCACCTATTCCTGGCTGAAAATCCACCTAAGCAGGAGCTCCATGGCTCTCAGATCAGTAATCAGTCCTTTTACATCATACTGTCATATGGCTTGATGGGACCTGGCAGGTCTCAGGTAAATCTATCTTGCATCATACAGCAGCACATATGTAATTTGTTGTGCAGTCATATGCCTGCCTTGGAAACTTTTCCACTTTGCTCCTAAACCTTAAGAGATAACAATATTGGAAAACCGTTCCAGGCAACAGGACAGACTTTGGGTTTGAAACTTAGAAACTTGGCTTTATTCTTTCCCATTTCAGATACAATCTGGATATTCAGATTTTCCTCTCAGCATGCTTTTTCCATGCACTACTCCCTGAATTTGACCTGCACCAGCCATTCTAAACTTGAACACTAAAAATGACATTTCCTCAGTGTACTTCTGTATTAACCTTCTATACCATTTCAATATGACAATCTGTGCACGTTAGTGATTAATGGAGAAAGAATGGAATTTGCAAGTTCACCCTTTGTGGTTAGATTTGCAGCAATGAAAGTCCAGTGTATCTGGCCTCTGTCACCTAATGTGTTGAAAAGCCATCAAATGTGTCCTACATGGAAACACTCCTGAGTGTTAACAAACATTAAGATTTGTGTGTAAAACTGTACATTTAGCATTTTAGGATCTTTAATGCCACTGGGAGATCTGGAGGCTGCTGGTCTCTGTCTATCTCCTCTTACAACCTTATGTCCAGTAGCATTACATCTTAGAATGGGCTGGAAACTCATTATCTGGGCTTTTCAGATCATGGCAATTTGACTAAGAGGAAGCTCAGTTATTAATACCAAGAACAACATGCTTCTCTATCAAAGATGTACTAATATCATGACCAATAGCAATGCTGAGGAATCATATATATTATACTATAGTATTTGGATTCATATTTAAGCCTCAGGATCCAGGAAGATGTCCTTAGCAGTCAAATTTTCAGAAACCTGCCTTTTTCTTTGCTTCAGATTAGGGAAATGATAGGAGTCAGTTCAGCAACAGAGTTAGTCACAAAACAATGAACAACTACAAGAAAAGGAAGTTTTGTAACAAATACTGTCTTTAAATGAAACATAGTTTTAATGGAATAAATTAATGGGCTGTTAAAGCCAGACATAGAGTGTATGTGAAGGTAAAAGACAAAGAAGGCAGGTGAGGGAGAGGGAGCAAAATGATGAGTAGAAAAAATTCTTGGTGAAATAAACAAACACCTTCATATGGTCAAATGCACTGTCTGAAGTTTTTGTTTTTCTTGCTCCACTGCACTGATGTATTTTGACAGGATATTTTGTTCTGCCTCTAGGGTTTTTAGGGAAAAGGAACTCATGGGCTATTACTGTTCCAGTGAAGAGTTTTGACTGAAATGTTTTGGCTCATTTCCTTGAGCTATGCATTAGCCAGATGGTTTGATGCATGTACCATGCCACCGTGTTTGATCCTGCTGTTGGACTTTAGCTCCTGTTCCACTGTCAAGAGGAAGGATTATTATGAACATTCTCATTAATATTCATAATGAAGAGTGATCTGACTGCCACTTCACTTGTACTGCAGGTTAAGTGAGGGTGCCCTGTCAAAACAGAGAAAAATCTTTACTAATGCAAACCAGTCTGAGAGAGGGTTTGGAGCAGAAAATAAGATTCCAGGATTAAGGGCTTTCCTCTTCTTTGACAGAGATTTACTGTGTCAAAATCTCTTCTTCATTATGAAATAAGAAAAAGAGTATCTAACTTTTTCAGAGGGACGAAGAATATATTTTACAAGGTTTTGTGATAAAATACTTGCATTAAAATTGATAGAATTGTGAATTTATTAACAACATGACTAAATTTGATTCAGTACTTAGAATCCCTGCTCATGGGCAGGACCTCATATATATACCTCTATTATGTGAGGTATGTATATATGTATATATCACATAAACCAGAAATTTCTTATGGATGGGTATCAACAGAACAGCTAAAAGGTGCAGAGGAGGCTGGAGCTCTCTGTCATTCATGCAGTCCTAACAGGAGGTAACACTCCACAGAGTTGCGGGCAGACACACCCAGTGATAAAGCATTTCCCCTAAGGTTGCTTTCCATAGGTGCTAGGCAAGATTAGGGGGAAAAATCATCTAGGTGCTCTCAACTTGAGAAAAAATCATGTAGAGAGGTATTAAAATTTTGAGAACATAGCTTTAAACACAATGGGAAACCTAGTCCTTATGCAAGGAACTTAGGTTAACAGTTGATTCCTGCTATCCAGAGATTAAAAATGTCAACCTACACTGATTCAAAATTGATCATACATTAATTTTTATTTTTGAATCGCCAAAACTATATCCTGTTCTCAAAATTACTTTCCAGGATGTCCTTATTTGAAGGACAGGTGTCTGCTAAGGAAGGCAGGAGCCTCCCTTGGAATGGAAATGTAAACCCCTTCCCCCCGAATTATTGTAATTTTGAAATTAAGGGGCTCTCAAGCAAAGATATGGGAGTAGGAATAACAGTTCTTTATTAGTATTTATAATAAAGCAAACAAACAACAACTCTTATGCCATTAACAACAAAACAGAACCAGGAACCCGGTCCCAGCCCTCTGGGCCTGCAGGCACTGTCCCCTTGGGTGCAGTGATGGTCACAGTCGGCAGGGGGCGCTGGTGGCGCTGGGTGGGCAGGGCAGGTGCGATGATTCCCCCGCGGCTGCAGGGGGCGCTGTGGCGCGAGCTTCAGAAGCGCGTGGCAATGGCGGCTCAGCCAGGATGGGAAGGGATGGAAGAGAGACACGCTTTGCTTCACAAACCCCCTGGGGCAGTCAATCCCGGTGCCCCAGCAGGACTCTCGGAAACAGCAAGCCGGGACGGCAGCACGTCTCGGCAGGCAAGGAGTGCGGGGCTGCAGTGCAGTGAAACCCAGAGCAGTGCCGAAGGAGCGGCGGGGGCGGGGCAGGGGCAGCAGCCCGGCTCCCAGCNCAGCCCGGCTCCCAGCAGGGCAGGGAAAGGCGAGCTCAGGGTCCTGGGCACCTGAGCAGATGGCAATAGGTCCCCCCTTCAGTGAGGTAGGTGCTAACAAGGTCCCAGTTCAGTGGCGGCTCTCACAAGCAGAGGCTCGCCCCACGGCAGAAGAAGCAGCTCTGGGTGGGGGTCCAGCAGCAGCAACGAACTCCTTTCCCCAAGCAACTCCTCTGACAGTCCTCTTCTGACGCCAAGAGTGAGAGACCCAGCAGCTGCTCCAGCCCCGCCTTTTACCAGCCCAATTCTCGAGATACCTCCATCCCTCCGAGAGAAACTCCCAGATAAGAGAAATGCAACCAGATGCATTTCTCCCCTGAGCTTGGCCACTTCTTTTGTTCTTCTTAAGTACCTAGTCGTTAGTGTTTCCCAGCAACTTATGGGAAAAAATTCTCTTCGTAAAAAGGAACAAAAGGAAAGAAAACCTAACCCCCAACACAGGACAACTTTTTTCTTCTTTAGAAAACATTGAGCAATACTGTTACTGGTCTTAGTGAAGTATGTTACTGCTGTAAGAAGAGGTTGAAGAAGATGATTGCCTCTATCAGCCCACATAATGTAGCATTTAAAATTTCCTCCATCATATATGATTTGCTGAATTCCTGTAACACTGAATTCCAGAGGCTGACCACAAACCAAGGAAAAGAAGGGATGTGATGGGAGTTCTAACTCAAAGAAATGTTTCTACCATGACTGAAAAGGAAAAGTTTTATGATTTTGGTAAAAGATCTACAACTTATATAGAATTAATTTGGCTTCTGTGCGGGAGTGATCACCTTCTTGGATTTTGCATAATAATCTTGGAAGAAGAACTATTCTCTCTGCCTGTATGAGACAGGATGCCAAATTCTTACTCATGGCATACTCTGCAGGTTCAGTATAAATTAACCTTTTGTTTTTTCTCATGTAGCTGTGTGCTATATATCCACAGTGCATTAGCTTCTTCTTACTCTAAAGAGTTACAACAATGGAAAAGGTCCATGAACCTCGTACATGCCAAAATATACAGAAAAACCAGTCTCAGTCTGAGTAATTATCAGCATATTTGTGCTTATACCAAGATCAACCAAAATCCCTCTGGTAGAATATATATTATCTTATTAGACAGTAGTTGCTGCAGCATAACTAGCTTTTGTTAGAAATAACAGCTTGCATAAGGGTCTGGTAAAATACCAGAAAGGTAATACCTTGAAAAGGATTTAGCTCTGGACAAGAACTGAAGTATGCAAGTGTAAATACTGGGAAGATGCCTAAACCCAAAAATCATAGCATAATAGAATTGTAGAATGATTTGTGTTGGAAGGGCCCTTAAAGATCATCTAGTTCTAAATCCCCTACCATGGGGAAGGAGACCTTTCAGTAGACACGGTTTTTCAGAGCTCCATGTAGCCTTTGAACACGTCAAAGGATGGGGCATCCACAACTTCTCTGGACAACCTGTTCCAGTGTCTCACCACCCTCACAGAAGAAAATTTCTTTCAAATACCTAATCTGAACCTACTGTCTTTCAGTTTTTAGTTTGAATCCATTCCCCTTTGTTCTGTCACTACAGGTCCTTGTAAAAAGTCTCTAAAGGCTCCCTTCAGGTACTGGAAGGCTGCAATCAGGGTACTCCAAAGCCTTCTCTTTTCCAGGCTGACCAAACCCAACTTTCTCAGCCTTTCCTCGTAGGAGAGATGCTCCAGCCCTCTGATCATCTTGGAGGCCCTCCTCTGGACTCTCTCCAACAGGTCCATATCCTTCCTGTGTTTGGGACTCCAGAGCTGGATGCAGCACTGCAGGTAGNTTTGGGACTCCAGAGCTGGATGCAGCACTGCAGGTAGAGTCCCACCAGAGGGAAGTGAACAGGCAGAATCCCCTCCCTCCCCTG
>WEKY01023074.1:0-49496 GCA_013390045.1 Picathartes gymnocephalus
CTGTTTTCCAGCTCAGGGAGCTGAGTACCCTAAGAACAGCTGGTCTTACTATTAAATACTGAGGCAAAGACATGAAGTACCTCTGCCTTTTCTTCTTTCTTAGTTCCTGTGTTTCCCTCCCCATCCAATAAAGATGGAGAGTCTCCTTAGCTCTTCTTTTGCTGCTAATAGATTTATAGCAATTTTTTTGTTGTTGTTGTCTTTTATGGAAGTAGCTAGACTGGGTTCTAGCTGGCCTTTGGCCATTCCCCTCTTTTCCCTGCATAACCTCATGATATCCTTGTAGTCNATGGTGGGAAATATAATCCTATCTGCAGTCAGAGAAGGTGAATCCAGAGATAAAGTAGACCACAGGTTTTCACAGTGTTATCAAATGAGCACAACTCCTCCTTAACAAAGGTAAACACAGCACACTCATTATAGTGAAAATTAATATTAAGATGCTTTAATGTAAAATAAATAATTTTAAAAATATTTTCAAGATAGCATTATCAGAATTTTAAAACGTTGGACTGAGTTTTGAAGTGTCATTGATTAAAAAGACAGCTTTTTATGGGCAAAAATTTCTCAGAGACCAGTGCGTAGCCTTGCAGAACAGTAGCTATAATAACCTTTAAATCATAATTATACTGTGTGCGTACAAAATATTTTCACAGCTTTTTTTTTTATATATCCTCTCTTGCAGCCTAAATACAGACAGGCACAGCCCCCATTGAGTGACTGGATTTTTAGATTCCTGCCATTAACCACAGTCCCCTGCTATCATGAGCATCCATGTCACATAATCCCTTTCATCAGTACAGAAAGCTAGTCACAGATCCCTAATTCTGAGGTCAGTTCTGCACCAGCACCATCTTCGATTAGAACAGCCGGGGGTAGAAGTGGTCTAATTTGTACCTTCTTATCCCAGCTCCAGAGAGGTTAGCCAGTGCAGCCCACTGTGGCCACCCCCTGCGGAAGCACTTCTAGCAGCCCAACACGCTTTACTGAGCCTATTCTATTGTGTTTCATAAAAAGACAACTTCCTCTTTGCTCTCATTGCTCACCCAGTCTTCCTGAGCCAAACTGTGATTCTAGTGAAGTGAATGGAAAGTACTCTATGAGAAGACTTGTGCTGTTCACTACTGGAATATCTCAAGCTAATATGAAACCCATAGACCTCCTGATCAGTTCAGACAATCACCTGCATTTCATTCGGAGGAAGACAGTTGGTTTTGCTGCTGAATTACCTGTAATATGGCATACTTTTTTTTTTTTTGGCTTTTCTTTTATGTTTCTAATTTTTAAAAGATGTATTAGATATGTCTATTCTGTGAAATTGAACTTAGGGGTATACTTGTCGGAATGAATTCTGCTGGCATTCTGCCAGTCCCCTCTTCTGAGACCAGGGGACTTACACATCACTGCCTTGCACTGCTGACAATCATCCATATATGTAGCATGAAGAGTGCCCTCTGTTTAAAAACTCAACATATATAGTTTGGTGAAGTGCATCCTATTTCCATTTGCTCTGTACGAAGCTGCGTGGTTAAGGAATGCCAAAGACTTTGGAGATTTGCACTTCATGTTTTCCAACATGTATTTTTGCTGGCAATTTCAGAGCAGGTAGTGTGGAAACTCACTAAAACAAACCAGTGTGTGAACATACATAAATTTCTGGTGATACTAAACTGAAAGGATTTTCTTGATATCAGCATATGATCCATAAATAAAATTTAGCATATTTGTGTCTGACAATTTTTTTTCAAATAGCTGTTTGAAAAATTCCTGCATGTGTTGTTCCTGAGAAAGGGGTTTTTCTAAAAAAAATAATTTACATGAGACACAAAATACTTATTTTGTTCGGATAGTCACATACAAAATACTATTCTTATTGCAAAATTCTAGAATTAGCTAGGTTGGAAAAGAGTGAGCATTTCAGCCAGCTACCTCAGTACTCTTGTGTGGTGCCCTCTGGCCCCATAGACTTGTGTGTGTCTAAGTGGTGTAGCAGGTTGCTATCATTGCCCCTTGCATTATTTGGGTTCATTCTGCCCATTGTCCCTGTTTTCCAGCTCAGGGAGCTGAGTACCCTAAGAACAGCTGGTCTTACTATTAAATACTGAGGCAAAGACATGAAGTACCTCTGCCTTTTCTTCTTTCTTAGTTCCTGTGTTTCCCTCCCCATCCAATAAAGATGGAGAGTCTCCTTAGCTCTTCTTTTGCTGCTAATAGATTTATAGCAATTTTTTTGTTGTTGTTGTCTTTTATGGAAGTAGCTAGACTGGGTTCTAGCTGGCCTTTGGCCATTCCCCTCTTTTCCCTGCATAACCTCATGATATCCTTGTAGTCCTCCTGAGTTACCCACTCCATCTTTCTGAGGTCACAAACTCTTCTTTTTTTCCCAAGATCCAGCCAAAGCCCTCTGTTCTATCAGAGCAGCCTTCCTCCCCACTGGCTTGTCTTTTGCTACATGGAGACAGCCTGCTCCTGCACTTTAAAATTTCCTTCTTGAAGAATGTCCAGCCTTCCAGGACTCCCTTGCCCTTCAGGACTGCTTCCCAAGAGACTGCCAATCAGTGTCCTAAACAGGCCAAAATCTGCCCCCTAAAAGTCAAAAGTAGCAGTTCAGCTGAGCCCCCTCCTTCTCCAAGGACTGAAAGCTGTATCATTCCATGGTCCCTGTGCCCAAGATGGCCTCCAACCACGACATCACCCACAAGTCCTTCTCTGGTCACAAACAGAACCATCCCTAGTTGGCTCCCTTACCAGCTGTGTCAGGCAGTTCTCTTGCACACATTCCAGGAACCTCCTAGACCATTTTCTCTCTGCCACATTGTATTTCCAGCAGACATCTGAAAAGTTTGAAGTCTCCCACAAGAACAAGAGCTAGCACTTGTGAGACTTCTCCCAGCTGCTTTCAGAACATTTAATCTGCACCTTGACCGTGGCTGAGTGGTCTGTAGCACACCACCACCAGGACACCTGCCTTATCGGCCTTCCCCCAATTACACTTGACCGTAAAACCTGGATCCCTAGAGCATCATCAAGCTCTAGACAATCAAAACCCTCCCAAATGTACATAACTACCCCATCACCAGTCCTTCCTTTCCTGCCCCTTCTGAAGCATGATAAAATGTATATCACTTATATATATATGAATATGTATAAACACACACAAGGATGTGCTGAACAGACATAACAAATGCTTTAACACAACTTCAGCTGTGTTAAACTTATGCCACTGCAAATTTTTGTGAGATCCAAGAACACAAAAAAAAAAATCTTTGCTAGATTGAAAGCCTGTTCTAAGGATGTATATGTTCTTTCAGATACTTTAGTCTTTTCAAATCCTAGGTCTTCATTTTTTCTTCACCTTGGCTCTTTCAGTGTAGGAGATGGAATGAGCTTTCACAGTGAAATTAAAAATCCAAACTGTAAGAAGAGGCATGTAATGCAACCAAAGCCAATTCTAGAGGTCTTTTTATTATGTATTGTATACTATTTTGTAGTTACATATAAAATATGTGTATGCTATGCCAGTTAATTAATGTTTGTTCTTTTTTTAATCTAAGATTCCAAAATTTCTATATTGAGAATGGGAAAATTAGTAAAATCTTATTTTGATTGGTTTTTAAAAGAGTTATTAAGAATGCTTATATGTTAAGGGTATCTAGAGTTAGGTATTTTCAATGAATGTTAAATGCTGTTTATTTGCAACACATATAAAGGTCATGTGCTTTTCTTTCAAAAAAAAAATTAAGGACATTAAAAATGCTTATTCTAAATTAAAAGTAATGAGAACTAAAATAAGTACATAATTTTTTTTAATTATTTACATTATAAGATCAGAACTCAAAGTAGGAAGCTAGCTTTATCAAATCATACTCATATAATGAAGGAAAAATCAGGTAACGTTCTATTTTTTCATTCCTTCCTCTTAAATTCTAATTTTGTTAAATAGTTTAAAATAAATGTTTTTGTACATAGCCAGTCTTGAGAGTAATTGCTTTAAAATGTTGAGAAACTAGAAAAAGTTGTATCTCCATCGGACAGAATTCTTCTCATCAATGCTTCTTTGTCAAATAATAGAAGGACCCAGATGCCAGCTCTCTCTTGTTTTATTAATCCTTTGGCAAGTAAAGGTAATAGTTTGGGTGTTTTTTGCATTACTAGTAGACCATCACTAAAACAGAATATAATGGAAAGAGGGAAATGGAAGAAAAAGAATATGCAAATTCTAAAGAACCTTCTTTAAATTATTATTCAATGTGCTTTTCTCCAGTCAATGTAAATGTTAAATAAACTTTTATAATGGCACTGAAAAAATACAACAGCAATAACAGAAACAGAGATTAATGTCTTGAATGTGTGAAAGCCTTAGGAAAGCTGATAAATAGAAAAAGAGAAAACAGTTATCACAAGTTAAAAATACAAGATAGAAACTTAAACAAGATTCAGAGGTCAATTTAAAGCATATTTTTAAGGAGCTCTCTCTTTATCATATTCCTCATCCCCCACAAAAAGAATTCAGTTACAGGTTCTTTTTCTAATACTTTACACATAATTCTGATTTCTAGTAGAACTGTCATAATCTGGTTATGCTTTTATAAGCAAGAAAGTTGGCCAGAAATGTGGGGGACAATAAAAAGAGTTTTTCAAATATATTAATGGCAATAGGCAGTGTGAAAATAACTGTTACAGGTTGAGGATGGTCACCTCACAAACAGGGACAGGGACAGGCAGAGGTGTTTAACACATTCTGTACCTCTGTCTTCCACACGGATGATGCACCAAGGGGGTTTCAGTGCCATGAGCTGGAGGATCAGGGCTCATGTCAAGAATATTCAACTCCCAGTCACCCCTGAAATTGTGCAGGATCTGCTGCTTCAGCTGGATCCCTACAGATTCATGGGGCCTAATGGGATTCATCTGAGAATCTTTTGAGTGGTTTTGGGAATCCAGAGGGATCCCAGCTGATTGGAAGGTGGATGACATTGTCCTGATTTTCAAGAAGGGCAAGAAAGGAGATCCTGGGAACTACAGGCCTGTCAGTCTCACTTCAGCTCCTGGTAGTTATGGAGAAGGTCATTCTGGGAGGTACTGAAAAACACCTGAAAGACAATGCAGTCATTGATCACTGCCACCATGACTTCATGAGGAGCAGGTCCTGCTTATCAAACCTGGTTTGATAAGCAATCTGGTTTCCATCTATGACAAGGTAAACCACCAGTTGATCAAGGGAAGCCATTTGATGTAATCTTCCTGGATTTCAGTGAAGTCTTCACTATTGTCATGTATTGTATCCTTCTAGACAGAATGACCAACGCAGCTGGATAAACACAAGGTGTGATGGGTGAGCAACTGGCTCAGAGGTCAGGCGCAAAGGTTTACAGTGAATGGGGTGACATCAGACTGGGGACCTGTCACTAGTGGGTTCTGCAGGGCTCCATCCTCAGCCCTGTGCTCTTCAACATCTTCATAAATTACTTGGATGCAGGATTAGAGGGGATACTAAGCAAGTTCACAGATGATACAAAATTGGGAGGATCCATTGACTCCCTGAGGGCACGGAGTCTCTGCAGGGAGACCTTGACAAATTGGAGGACTCGGTAATCACCAACCATATGAAATTCAACATGGGAAAGTGCTGGATTCTGTACCTGGGATGGGGCAACCCTGAATGTACAGAGTTGGGAATGAGATGCTGGAAAGCAGTGCCACAGAAGGGGACCTGGGGACCAAGGTCTACAGCAAGTTGAACCTGAGTCAGCAGTGCCCTGGCGGCCAGGAGGGCCATCCACGTCCTGGGATACATCAGAGACAGCATCGCCAGCCGGGAAAGGGAGGGGATTGTCCCGCTCTGCTCTGCACTGGAGCGTCCTCGTCTTGAATCCTGTGTGCAGTTTTGGGCCCCACAATATAAGAAAGATATTAAACTATTGGAAAGTGTCCAAAGGAGGCCAACAAAGATGGTGAAGGGCCTTGAGGGGAAGCCATATGAGGAGCAGCTGAGGTCACTTGTCTGTTCAGCCTGGAGAAGAGGAGATTGAGGGGAGACCACATTGCACTCTACAATTTCCACGTGAGGGGAAGAGGAGGGGCAGGCACTGATCTCTTCTCTGTGCTGACCAGTCACAGGACCCTAGTGAATGGCCTGAAGCTGTGTCAGGGAAGGTTTAGGTTGGATATTAGAAAAAGATTCTTCACTCAGAGAGTGTTGAGCACTGGAACTGGCTCCCCAGGGAAGAGGTCACAGCACCAAGCCTGACAGAGTTCAAGAAGCATTTGGACAATACTCTCGGGCACGTGGTGTGATTCTTGGGGCTGTTCTGTGTGTCCCTTCCACCTCAATCATTCTGTGATTCTGTGGAAAGAATAGCAAGGAGGAAAAAGATAATAAAATAAAATAGAAAGACATGGTATAAGCAAATCAAAGCTCTGATGTAGTACTTACCATGGTCCAGAAGGAGGCAGATAATTCAGATAGAGAAATTATTAACCCTACTTGTATGGAAGTACTTAGTTGTGCGTTTTACTTTCTCACTTCTGTCTCACCCTTTTTTTACAATGGGACATCCATATAGCTCTTGCTGTGTTTTCAGCTAGTTGTTGGTTGCATGGTAATGTTATATAATTCTGAGAAGTTATTGCTTTCATTAAATAATATGTTATGAGCACTGCTCATTATGAAATATTTGAAGGTGGTGGATTTGTCTTGTGCTATTTCTCTTTTTTTGTAGTCATAAATGTCTGAACTTCTGAGACAAGTTTTTTACCATCCCTACACTCACCTACCCAGAACTAAAATTGGAACAATGACTTTCTTCGTCTGTGATGGTAGTTCAGGAATATGGTTGAAACCAGACTAATTAGAATGAAAATTGGTGCTTACGTGTTTGTTGAGTATAACTGTCCTTACTCTCCATAATACCTTTGGGTAATTTTTCTACAATTTTCATTTTGTAAGAACTCTCATCAGCACAAGAGTGCTCAGCAGAGGGAAGAGATCCACTGCATCTGAGTGTCTGTTTATGTCCTAGCAGGCCAGAGTCCAAATATCTTAAGGTCACATAGCTTTAATCATTAGAAATCTCTTTCTCCCCTCAAACTCTTAAAAAAAATTCTTTTTCTGTGAAAAATCACACAGAAAAAACATTGGGTTCGTTTTACCTGACTGTTCATAGATCTTAGTACAGTTTATAGACCATGCCCTAGCAAACCATATTAAAGGTAGGTTAAGAGTGGTGGCTGGTGGAAAGGGAATCTGGCATTTTTAAGTCTACATAGATGAGCTAACACCACAAACATAGGTCAATGTTCTATAGCCACTATGTATTCAAGGTTGAGGCAACATGTATTTTAGTTAGCTAAGTAATAAGCCCAGCAAGATGCAGTCTGGGCAACCCTCATAAATTCTATCCTCATTACAGTCTTTTTCTTGCTCTGAAATCTGACAGTGGCTTGTTTAAACATAGTGCTAATCCAAGAGCTTTGTAGAGCAGAGAACCACGATGTTGTGCCCCTCTGTCCTTCACCTGCAGTATACTCTTTGCAGTGTGCTGCAGAGGTCCCAACAGCATTTGTGCTGCATGAAATACATCTGTGGAGAGGAAAATGCACCTTGAGGTTCCAATATTCCATCTGCCTGAAGGATTCTTATAAGTAATGTAGTGGTTTTGAAAGAACAATTTAAATAGTTTGTCTTAAATTTCCTTAATCTTGAGTGTCATTCTTCTCTATGCTTTTTGATTGTCATAATGAGCAGAATGCATTTTTCAATTTACGTCTTATGTCTTAGGACATGATCACTAAGTCTCCCTTTTTTTTTTTACTTTCCAGAGGCCGAGGGTGATTGGTTTTCAGGGTGAAGGAAAGAACGTAGTTTTAATTCTAGGTATAGGTTCCATTTCAGACTTCTCAACTGTAGTTATGTCTTTTTAATGGGAGTTATATGCACATATCAAAGAAAATAGGTACTTAAATATCTGTTTTGATTGGCTGAATCCCTTTAAATAATTTATATACAACTGTAATCACAATGTTTCTTGTCTGATGAGCTTATATGCTTGATTCAGTGATGGGGAAAAAAACCAATAGGCTAAGTTGTTGATAGTAACTCCCAGGGAAAATATTCTATACTAAAGGATTGCTACTGTAAGTATTGAAAATCTTGAAATGTTTGAAAAATTGAAATTATAAAACCACTGAAGGAAACTATTGCATGTAATCACCGTTGTCTTTTTCTCACAGCTTGACTCTATGACAGTTTGATGGGTTTATTGCAGTTGGCATGGATTGCTTTGGCTGAACTAAATGGCAGCTATCTCATATGCCCTTGATTGTGTTCAGACTAATCAGAGGTTTTTGAAGTGATGGCTTTTGTGTGGTTTTGAGGAATGACGCATTTTAAAAACTGATATATCAAGACATTTTAAAATAAAGGTATTCCAACAAGACCTGTATTGCCTCAATGAAACCCTACTGGGACCTATCTGCCTCTCTTGTCAGTAACACAGGGGCAAAGATTAGGTTAGTTCTTTGTTATGACAGTATGAGTCTTTGCTGTTTTAAAAAAATGTATATATTGCTTTAAATTACCATCTTATTATAACCAAATTAATTCTAAGTCAGATCTAGAAATTCTCAACATAAATTCTGTTATAGTGACTAAAATATAATTGGCTTAAATGACAATTAAATAGAGACTGGGGATGTATTTAAAAAGTCACAAATTATACAGGGAGAATTCTATTATTAAAGAGGTTTAATGTTAATGTATTTCATTAAATATTTGTTCTCCACTTTGTTTTGATCAAAGCTTCTGCTTATAGACTGATAAAGAGAGATAAACAGAATGTAGACAGTACATACCCTTTGGTAGCTTCAACATAAAGTATGTAAGAAAAGAAGGCGTTCCTCTCAACTACTTCTTGTGAGATAAATTTGTTGAATGTCATTCTTCATTGCCTGGAGGGTGACATATGTAGTCCCTCACAAAATAAGGGAAATATGATTAGCCATCACTTAGATTAATTCTTTTCCGTCTATCTATCAGCTTGAGCTGCTAATATTTACATGTAATGCACTTAATGTCTGAAGTTCGTATTATGCATAGTGAGTCATGATGGAAAATTTGGTTTGCATTGTCTTCTTTCTTCTGTAGCAAAATGGTACAATATGCCTTAAATGCTTAGTCTAGTGTAGCTATTAAACGTCTCAGGTGATGTAGCATAATCTGATTGGAAAAAATTCCTGCTTCTCACTGCAGTGTGATTACATTCTTTTGTGATCAGCCTCCTTGATACTAGTAGAGGTAGGATGAGGTGTTACTGTCCACCCAACCAATACAGACTGTCATTGGCATCATCTTCCTTTTCTTTGTCTATAGCATTTAGTCAATTCCATCTCATTGCATTTAGATGTATCCCCTCTAAAGTACCTTCTGTTTAAACACATCTGTTTCTCTTCAGGAAATTCATGTAAGGAGTAATTAGAATTTGAATCATCAGGAGAGGAATCACTTCTTTTCCCTAAATTCCCTTCTTTCTGGAGTCCCTGGTGTATTATGGCCCATACAACACACAACCCACTTTCATATGTTCGCCTTGTACTAGCCCCTTGCTTCATTTGTTCACTAGAGGTGGAAAAAGTCCCAGTCTTGCTTGCTGCTTTTTCAGCCACTCCTCAGTCCCCATAGTCCATGTAGTTAAGGCTGTAGTGTTTCCTATTCTTTTTCTTAGATATCCTTATTGTTGAGAATCTTTGATGAAAATATGTGTCATGGAAAACTGGACTAAGACTTCCCTGAGTAGCTGCCTTAGTGTAAATTACAAGTTAAATTTAAAATATATACTTGTACAGAATATGCAATTAGATTTCAATCTCTCCAGTGCTAGAATATATTTTCCCTCTTTGAAATCCCTATAATTTGTAAAAACCTTAACCTACAGTTGACTTAATCTCTCTGCTTATGTCATTAGAATAATTCCAAATCTCTGCAGATAAGTCAAAATGCAGTGTCTATTCTAGTACTGCCGAACACTGCCCTGTGAATCCATTTTCCCTGCTACTGAGAACTAGTTACATTCTCCCTTGCTACAGGTCAGATCAGAGTGAATTTTGCTAATTACTGCTCAGTATCAGAGCTGACAATGGTAAAAATTAAACAGGCAGACAGAAAAAGAGCAAGAGAGAGTAAGCAGTGAGCAAGTGTCAATGGCAATTATATCTTGGTTTCAGCATCCATTTTATTAAAGGTAATGGAGAAAACAGAGCAATTGTTTAAGGGTTCAAATATGGCAATTACTTTTTTCCATCTAACCATCAAGAGGTATTACTTGTTTTACTTTCTTTCACCTTCCTTAAATTCTTTTTCCATCTCCCAGTGAGTCCTCTCTAAAATATGTTGAGACCATTTATGGGCCCTCTGTCTTACATTTGAAACAAAAGTGGAAAAATTCTTCCCTACCGTAGGTTTGAGATCATCATCCCAGCCCTCTTTGCCTCAATTAAGATGGATTTAAGGGTGTGCATTCATATATAGTCAAAGGAGCTGGAACTCCTCCAGAAGATTTCAGCATCAACCTACTTAAGTGCAGGGTTCATATTCCTAGTGGAATTTGTAGTACTCTGACAGCCGTGAGGCTGAGCAAGAAGCAGGGCTGTTACACACTGGAATACCAGCAGACACCTTCCTCTTTAAAGGAAAAAAAGTAGAATTCAAAATCTACTCTTTAAGACAAATGAGATATTTACTTCTGTAAATTATGGTTAGGGTAACACAATAAGATATACAATGATAAAAGTAGGGGTTTATAGTAAGGGTTGTATCCAGGCCTCCAGCGTGACTACCACTTGTAACAGTTACCTTTCTTGGGAGCTTTTGTCAGTTGTGACACCGAGGACTGATTTGGTTTGTCTTGTTTTGTTTAAACACTAAACCCTGATACCAGGAGTGAAGGTCCTAGGCACAAGCTTTCAGTATTTCTGTCTTAAATATTTAAATTTCTCTGGTATTCAGAATAGTCCTCACTGTGAGGAATCAAAATAAAAGCAGAATATAAGAGAAAATTGCAACCATAAGTTGCTTTTCCATGGGGGAAGAAGCAATACATACAGCTTATATGATACCTCTTCTATAGAATGGAAACAATCAGTTTATAGTTGTTCATTACAAGTTTAAAAATGCTATCTTCAACACATTCTGCATATTTTTATATCCGGCTAAAATTGGCAAGTTTAATGCAAACTAATTAACCTCTGTCAAGGTTATTTAATGAAGAAAAGTGATATCTTGATGGTTGCCCTTGTTGTGTATTGTGTTTGTTCATTACTTGCAACCATGAGTGTCACACCAGTGAAATGGTAAATAACAAGATCTGGAACTATCGTGTTTTAAGGCTGCAGTAAGTGCAAATGCATTATCAGATGAGCACACTTGGGATATCTATATAGCACACAGCTCTAGAACAGAGGCTCTGATTTACCAGTTTGAAAATAGCTCAGCTTAGCAGGGCCTGAGGCTTGTTATGTGATGATTATTGTGTGAATTACTTAATTCACTTCCTAATTGACGGGTGGTTATATCCACAAAAGCTAATGCCACGAATTGCACTGTAGCTTGCACTATTGGTAGAAACAGTGAACACTGAGTCAGGTATATAGACTACACTGTTGTCTTACTGTCACAAATAGCAGTTCAGTGGCAGCAATTATGTACACTAGTGGGAAATTGGGGTAGCTTTTTTCTAATGAGAACAATGCAAGGCTCAGTATTTGATGGACATCCATCTGGTGCCTATCACAAAAGAAAAATACATTTCAAAAAGAAAGAAAAACCTATTAGAAATATGATTTGTCATACTGAATCATTGTGTGTTTGGGTGTACCAAGTATATATTCTCAGAGTTCTCTAGAGGATGATATTTCTTCTACCTATTTTTATGATCTGCAGGGCTTTCCCAGTGGTCAAAAGGGCTTTTGAGTATAAAATAATATAACATAAATTTATTGTATTTCCATATACTAGTATATGAAATAAATTTTTTATTACTTGTACTACTGTCTCAATATATACTGCAGCTCAAGCAGAATATCTTGCATACTAAAATGTGACACAAATTTGGGGATCGGTTTTTTATTAAGCAGGGGACTATATCAGTAAACCAACACAGCACCAGTACAGAGTGAATAAAAAAAAAATCCCACTCCTGTGCAATGGCTTTTCATATGCTAGCAAGTCTTTTTATGGTGGATCCTGACAATTTTGATCAAAAACATGGGGAAGGGAATAGAGAAAGACTGAGACTCAGAGGGAGAGAAGGAGAGAGAGAGGAAAGAAGGAAGGAAGGGAGGGAGAAAAGACTTTCACATTTAAAATAGCCTCAGTCCTGTCCTTCCTAAACAACAAATTGAGGTTTAGCCTTAGATTTATTTTTTTTTTCCCCACAGGTTCTCTTTTGCTGCTTTACTTGCCAGATTTATTGCATTATCTGGTATTCGTATCTATCCCAAACCAGTAAGCTATTGACGGCTCATGTCTTTACAATTAAAACTACTAGGAGAACAAAGCAAAATATCTATTAGTGATTACTATATAGTAATATTTGATATTTAGTTACTGTTATTGGATATTTTCAGGGGGCCATGAAATTATCCTAAAACATACAGACAATCTTAGGTAATGCATATGTGACCTTACTGCACTTTTTAGTGTTTACTTCTTATCCTAAGCCTAGCAGTAACAGGAGATACAGGTCTTCCAGCATTCTGATTTTTTCCATTGCAAATATTCTAGGTTATGGTACAGGTTCTAATAAGCATACTCCTCCCATGAAAGCATTTCTCCCTCTCACAACTGAGCTACTGAGAATTCAGCTTTTGTAGACTAAGCAAATTGTCGGATCAAAGTTTTAGTTTTGCTCAGCCCTTGGAAGTAAGTGCTGATTTTTAAATGCTGTTGATGAACTGTACAAATTCTCATGCCCTTCTTTTGAAGACAAGCCATGGTCCTTATTTAGATTTGTGATTTAAGAAAAGCTATTTCCAACTTTTTGTCTTAAAATTTGTCTAATAGTTCTATTGATGACCATTCTTAAGGTTTGTAGGAGGAAGTGGCAATGAGCTGGAAGATCTAGATTAATTTAGCCTGACTCATTTATATTTAAAGACAGAATTGGATGAGAATATTCCAAAAGTATATACATAGTGTTTCTAAATATTGGGACTTGAAACATTGGTCCAGTCTAAGCACAGACTCCCAATATTCCATGAAGATCAAAGATGTGCACACACACACAGACCCCCACCTCACTCCTGACCCCTGGCAAGTCACCACTCCTGCTGTGGTGGTTACTTCTGAAGGGTCTGTGCTCTTTCTGAGTAAAGCAGTTAAGCCACATTTTGAGACCTCCTGGTTGTCATTTTGCTGTTCCTTCCAATGGGTTGTGAGAAAGGAAATGGGCAACAGTGGCCATGTCAGGTTGTTGCTAACTCACTTGTCTTCTCTCACTACTCTCCTCTGCTTACTGGGGACAAGCAAGATTACCTAAGGTAAAGCAATTGATATGCTATGTGCCAGGACTATTCTGGTTTCTGCTTCCCTGGCATCATCCCTTGCCTCATCATGGATCTTCCATATCACTTCAGCTCCTCAATTTCTAATTCCACTGTATCAGTCTCCTCAAGCCAGCATCAGCCACTTACTTTCACTCTGTACTTGCTATATTCCAGTCTCAGTGTCAGCTCTCTCATTTTTATGATTTTATTTATTTGATGAGAGAAATATGGAATACTTTCTTTTTCTTAGATCTACAGGGAATTTCTTTTCATGCGAATATCATTAAGTAAGAGGCCAATTTCTAATGTAGCCTCTTCTGAAAATGTTAGCATCCTTGTAACACATATTGCACAGTTTGATATGAAGTATATCCCAGAGGAAAAAAACCTTGAATACTAGCATCAGGGAGTAACACTGCAGAAATGGGATACTTTTCATCAGTTCACAGTTGTTTGATGTAAAAGCTAGGAGACAAGGAAGTTGTAAAATTGTGCTTTGCTGACACCCAGGAAGAAAATGGACTTTAAAAAAAATAAAAGACAGTTTAGATTGTGAAAATACTTGAATCATCTAAAAATAAGAATAAGCCATGTAAAAAAAAAAAATCATATCCATATTGTTGCTAAGTAGATTAATAGCTATCTGACCATAAAGTTCTTATACTATGTAGCTTGAGGAGCATGAATGCTGCTTACAGTTAGACTATAAAATAATGAGTTTATTTTGGCTAGTAGTGAGATCACAGCTGAACAAAGTAAACCCTAAACTTGAATATCTGTTAAATTACTGCCACATATTTTGATGCATAAGCTGTTTAAGTATTTTATCTGTATTTCAGGCTCAAAACTGCAAGTTGCACATACTGTTTCTCATTTTGGCAAAAACAAAAGTATGGAGGAACACCTTTACCTCAATTATTGTGATGAGAAATTTGTTTTAAATTGGAACCAATGTCTTTAACAGGGATAGGACTATAAATTTGTAGGTCCTCGTTTGCTTCCCTGAAGTAACAAGCTACTTGCTGAATGGTACTATAAAACTTTAATACACTGTGTCTTCAGTAAGTTACCTCTAGGATGTTCAAAAGAAAGAGAAGAAACATTTTATCCATTTAATTTTGGGACTGTTTCTTCCAGGAAGTACTTAGAATATGGCATTTGGAGTTTTAAGAGCAATCAAAAAATATAACGTGGCAATGAGCCTGCATTCCCTCAGTCATCCCACCTTTATATCAGTGAGAGCCTCAGGATGATGGAATTTCTATTGCACCGTTTTGTATTTGCCACATTTGCAAACTATTGCTCATATCTCAACATATGCAACTACAATATGGTTTGCCCAATGAGTACATGAACTGTTGCTCTCTGGCAACCTACTTGCTGTTCAATTAATTGTGGCTTTAGGTTTATTAACTGTATGACTAGGCCTAAGTAGTAACAATCTGTCCACAAAACTTTATTAATATAAAAAGCCTCCACCATTCAATACTTTACATTTTAATAAACAAAAGACCAAAAGACCCATCTGTGCCAGCTCTCCATTTTACATGTACATAATTCTTCTGCAGGTTTTTTCCAAAGTTTCCATAAGAGTAGGCTAATGAGGCCAGAGATTGGGCCTACACAAGCACCAAGTGCAAAATAACAGCATTAAAAGGGCCTAGACTCATATACTGAGTTGAAATCAATTGGAGGAAAAGAGCCACGTTCATCAAGGAAAATATTGGCTGTTTATAACTTAAAATGAACAGTTACTGTGCTACAATTACAATAGTTCTTAGCAGATGAAAATATTTTCTGTATACAGAAAATATCCCTTTTCAGTTCTTAATTTAAATGTACTTAAAATGCATCAAATCTTACAGCATGCTAAATTTTATAAAACCTTTTTGACTTATGTTGCAAGACAACATAAAATTTAATATTTCTTTGGGAAAATGCTGCAAAAAGAAAAAATGAATCTGATATGAATTTCCCTCTGAATGTTCACAAATGTGAGAACTTTTCCTATCAGTGCATAGTAAAGACTTGCATTTTGTCAAGCAGTCTTGCTCCTTGAAGAAGGGCATTTGATACCAACTACATTAAACATAAGTTGATTTTTCATGTAGATGGCCCTGAGAAAATAGAATATCATCTAGCATATTATGATTTTGAAACATATTCATCCTTTGTGTTCATAGCTTTTAATATTTGTAACTCCTAAGAATTTTAAGAAGTGGAGCTCATTACATATTATCTTTCGGTGGAACCTGCAGGACTGTCATAACCATTGAATTCAATACCAGTCTCAGGTATTAGTTCCACATGTCTAATATTTTTACCTCTTCGGGTTTAAGTTCATAAACCATAATCTCATGTGTAATTTAAATCAGTGTTTTCTGGAAGTTCATAAATATGTATTTGATGCAAGGGATAGACCAGAACTCAATCCCAAGATGCTGTTCGGGCTAAGTGGAATCTCCTTAGAAACTGCTTCAAAGATCAATTCCTCTTGTCCATAAAAAATAAGTTTAAATTGTCTTCTATGAACCTGCTGTTAGCAATTGTACTGTTACATTATGTATGATTCTTTGACTGCTCATTGCTTCAACAAACTGCACAGTGTGCCATTAGTGATTTTCAATTTCATGCTAAGCTTTGCAATTTATTAGTGTTGTTTAGGCTAATGTACTATTATTTTGCATATTTTATATCATATTTCATTTGCTATTCATATGACCTAACAATTAAGTATTGGGGATCAATAAGCCCTCTAAATGTTGTCATACTCATATCAGGAAAAAAAGGAAAATCATGCAGACGGCCCAATACATAGTCAATTAAGATTAAGTTGGTTTTTTGGGGTTTTTTTACCAATTTACAGGTTTCCCTCCAGTTGCTTACAGATTTGACTGCAGGTTTCCAAACAATGACATAATGGCCAGATGCACTTACTCACAAAAATAATTTGGTTTAGTAATGATCCCCTAATTGTAGATACCTGGACCATGTTCATGTGGATTCTTTGCCAGTGTGCTATGTCTCTGTACGTAAATACCAAGATTAAATTCAGCTTAAATACCACCTACTTCCAAAAAGCAGGTGCAGTTCTACATTTATTTTAATCTTGATTTTGTCTTTCCCAGGGCTGTGCACTTATTCAGAAAGGAGAATATTTTGTATTAGTCTAAGGAACACATACTCCTCCCTCCAAAGCTTTTTAAAACTTACAAATTTTGTGTTCTCAGTTGACATATGTAGTAGAAAAGCACAAAAAATCAACAAGCACCAATTCAAATTTTCAAATTAGTTTACTTCAAAACTTTTGGCATATCTTTTCTTAAAATTCAGAAAAAATGCAGAAAGCAGTACAACTGCAAAAATAGACTTTTGACAGTATTAATAATGTGATTTGACATGGAAAGATATGTATGTAAACGTATGTCAGGTTTGCTAGAATATTAATGCCAGCAAGGAACAAAGTGTCAAGTGTCTCACTGGTACACTGCAAATAGGGAGTAGAACTTAAATTTGGATTGCTCCTGAGTATGTGGATCAAGGCACTAGTGATTGTTCAGTAACTATTATAGTAGAATACACATATAAGAGAGTTATAAAATATTTATATACCTGTTTTCCCTTTGAACATTTGCTGTTTGTATAAAATTTAGCATATGTAGTTTTTCAACACTGATCCAAAGCTACAAGAATTTTTTTAAAAGGCAATATAGGTATTAGTTGATAAGCAGTAGTTAATCTTACAAGGTTCTATTACTTTCAGTGATTTAGATCAGTTTAGATTCAGTGCTAAAACTTCTAGGATTTTTGTTCATATTCAGCAAAGAAAAAAATTAAGACCTAATCTCGTGTAGAAACTTTGTATTTCCTCCATAATTTCAGCAACAGCATAACCTGTAAGTCATTTTCGGAAAAAAAAATTTAAATAATGAAAAGTGACTTTAGCATTCTAATGTTTGAAATGACAGCCCAATATCTTCAAAGCCGTGATTTGAAAGTTCATTAGTTGTTAATTTATAGGCATTTTCCTACTAGACTTTCCAGCTCCATTAGTTTCCCTTACTGGTATATTGAAATGCAACAGGTACACAATGACATCAGTAGTAAAATCTCAAACTACTTTCCTTTATATCCCTGACTTCCCCATTTAGACAGCCAGTCAAGAGCTTCTTGGCATATCAATGGCTTCTTTCTCTGTCAACATATGGAGAAGATAGAGCTCCTTTCTACATTCCCCTCTGACACACGCAGCCCTCGTTGTACCCATCTGGATCTGCTGTTACTCCTCATAGATGCCTAGCACATTTCTTTCCCAGGGCCAATGTAGGGAAAGCAGTGATGTATCACCCTGTGCCAAAACTCCTTCATGACAGCTAACAAGAGTAAAAGTTTCCTTCATAAGGACAGGACCATTTTTGTTATGGTCTAAACCAAAGATAGTCAGAAGATGCCGGGATGGCATAAAGAGAATTAACATCATATTTATGAAACAAAATACTTTCTGAAAATCTGTCAATAGCAGCAAGAGCTACAGTTTTGTCAGACTCCAGAAAGGCTTAGAAGTGACATGGCTATTACAATAATTGCATTTGCAATAAATTCCTGGTCTAAACAAGGCATAGTTAAACTTATGTAAATATTTAGAAATTTCTCCAGATCTGCAATGATTAAAGATCTACTTTAAAGGATTATTTTGGTTGTTTGGTTTCCTTTTTGCTGAAAAATGTACACGTATATATAACAGTGGTCAAACAGATATAGACCATCAATGAAAAAGTAAAGCAGGCATCTGTGCTGAGAGATAAATGGTTGTGGTTCACAGCACTAACAATCTCTGCTGATGCAGCTGGTAGAGATCGTAAACCCCATGACGAAAATATTTCCATATCCATATTATGATGCTCTGAAGCACTGCAGGCACAGATGGCAGAACTTGTAAGTTCTCTCAGAAACATAGTTATGGTTCACAACATTTTCAGATTCTTCTGAAAGAGCAAATATAGCTTGTAAGCCCTGAGGAGAAGTTGATGGCACTTACAGACTATGCCAGTTCAGGTGGCAGACCTCGTAGACTTTGGGAGAAAAAATAACTGTGATTCACAATGCCCGTCAGAGAAGTGCTAGCGTTTGCAAGCTCTGATGACGCAGGCAGCAAAGCAGAGTCTTGGCATGTTTATTTCAGGATGACATCTGAAAAAAATGTGGGGAAAAAAGTCTCCATCATGCAGCCAAGTGCCTTATATTTCTGGTTAGGTATCTCAGGTAGATAAAAGACTAAGCCAGTCTTCTTAGAACTTCACCTGTCAGTCCTAGGCAGTCTCATTAGTTCTTCTTGGACATTTAACAACACAGTCAATACAAAACTACACAGAAAAGCTTTATTATGTTATGCAAAATGGCAAGTTGCATGAGATGTAAATGAAAGAACAGTGCCCTTAATTAGGTATTTTCATCTAAATAATTTGCTTAGAGATAAAGACATGGATATTTGAGTATGTTTGGGGGGAAAAAATGGCCACGTCAAATGCCATTTACTTCTCTGAGAATTATCCAGAAGATTTCTATTGACTTCATTGACTTCATTGTGAATCAAATAGCATCTGTAATGAGATGGCCTGTAAGTTTAAAAATATGTAACCTTTCCACACTTACACATTTCATTTTTAGGAGCAGTCCTACAATAATTTCTTTCTTAGTTATTGAGGTAATATTTTGATAAGAATAGATACTTAAAGCTGTAGTGATTAAGAAATGTATTTGAGTCACCAGTACTTGCTGCCTTGTAGAGCAAGTCCAGAAGGCTTTTGAAGGCAGACATGAGTAAAACCACTTCATAAACAGGGAGACCCTCTGAGATGTGCAGTATTTCTTTGCCAGCAGACTTTACTACTTGAGTGTTACCCAAGAGCAGATGCCTACCAGTTGGAGGCACTGAGGCAGGAAGTGTTATATGTGGTGTGAGAAGAGTAATTTTGATAATTTGGTGTTCTTGAGTACCTAGAGAGATATGAAAATTAAGTACCTGTGACTTAACAAGTGCTCCTTGCCATGCCAAGTAATACATCTACATTTTAATGAAATTATTTGCAAAATATGCCAAACACCTTTCATGTGTTTCCATGTTTATTTAAAATATATATAAATGCTGTATGGACCAGTGGTATTGAGCACTGATCTTCAGCTAATAGGGATACACAAGTGGATATTATGAAATTTTTCTGATTTTATTTTGTGTTCGGAGAACAACATTTGAGCAGTCCAAATCCTTTCTTGTGGCTAAAAGTAGGTTGAAAATAAAAGTAATTTTGACCATTTTTAAAAAAAGTTAAAGTAACTGAATGCTTACTCACGATAATAATTTAACACTGAAATATAAAAACAAGCAAGGAAAAAAACCCAAAACACACTTTCCAAAAAACCAACCCCACACACCAAAACAATAAATAAATTAAATTAAGAGATACAAAATACATTCTCTGGAGGTGGAAAGATTAAAGCACAAGAAAGTAGGCCACAAGTAATACTGGCAAGTATTGGCACAATACCAAAAGAAATCATTTTAGAGTTCAAAATTTATTTCCAAACTGTAAAAGAAATCCCATTGTCAGGCAAATTTAAAATTTTGAAAGGTGAATGTGAAAATCTTAGTAGAAAAATCTATGTAGAAAATAATTTGTTTTCAGTTTTCTAAGAGACATTATTTTCTTAAATGGAAATAGGTTTTTCCAAATTTTTTCAGCACTGACTCAACCATCATTATTATTATTATACATTTTATATGTTAGAAAAATATTGTGAAAGCTAAGATGCATTTTATCCTTTCATCTTCAATTTTGCTGGCTTATTTACAAATGTTTAAGTGATAATGTGACAAAATCCTTGGCAGATACAACCTCCTATATTTACATTCTAGTGATAAAATTCTGGCCGTGTTCACAGGTGTAGATGTTTAGGGCAGATACCGGTCTTCATCTGTGCATTTCACAAAGCATGAAGTAGGATAACCTCCTTTCCACTTCTTGCAGTAGAAATCTATTTTTAGATTCAATACAAATCTAAAAGCAGTGCCTTTTTGGGCTTGAAGGAAAGATGTTCTCAGCCATAGGTATTGGGGTTTTGTGTAACACATCCAAAACCAAGTTTGAAATGCATTTCTTAGTCCTCTTCTGTGTGACTAGAAAATTCAAATGCAGAACAGAATAAACTGAAGCAGGAAGGATTAATTAAGACAGAGAGAGTTTAATCTCTACTGCTATTTTCACTAATAATGTGTAATATGAATGAACTGATAGCAAAGTAAATGCATTAGTAGTATCTAAATACACTGCTTGCCGATGCACAGGTTTTGCTGCCAGATAATTATGGCTTTTCATTCATTCTCTGAAAGATACTCTTATGCTTTAATTTCTGCTCTAAAATTACATTTCTTCATATATTATTCTCATATTGTAATATTATTAAGGGCTAGAGACAAATTAAAAGATGATTTAATTCCCTCCTCCCCAGTAAAATATGTTCACATATCGTTTTCATATGAATGTGACATCTTATTAAGAGCCAATGAAAAAAAACATTGGCATTATTTCCCAAGGCAGTGTGCAGGATTCATGAAAGTTTCAGTTGAGATAGTATATAATACTTCTCAAGTATAGCTCAAGTACTAATTAATATATTTTTGGAAAAGCCATGTGAGCATATTAAGTAAATATTATTTTCTTTTTCTCATATATGTCGAAATTGAGGTACAGCAAGGTTAAATGGCATGTGTGTTGCATAATCAAAATATTTAAGTCAAGTTGTTGCAATGTATTTCCAAACATTCCTTTGATGCTCCAGAGAACATATTTGTAAATGGAAATGCCTCTTGTTACTGAGTCCTCTTTCTATGATAGTCACTACCCTCAACTCTAAGAGATCTCCAGGGGAAAAGATTAATTAGGTTTCAATTATGCTACAGAAAAAATATGCTTTACATACTTATCATCTAAAAAGCATTGTGGTTTTTCTCTAATGTGTTTAAAAATTCAAAAATATTTTTAAAAGCCACTTAAAAAGTCAGGCCAAACTCAGACTAATGTAACATGGTGTCATCGTTGAAAGTGATGTATTCTCTGTTGTTCCAGACGTTCCTGTATGATATTGCACAGATATTGTCTGAATTTTCTTTGGATCATTATTGAAATTTTTCTAGGAGATTAATCAAACAAGTTGATGGATGTAGAGGATTTTATCTGCAGCTTTGCATGGCTTTTTAAAAGAAACAAGCTTCCAAACCTGAACCATTAGGAAAGCACACACATTTTTGTTTGGTTCTATATCTAAAAGTTGCAGTTCGTCTCAACATTTTATTAGCACTTGCAATTTCTCACAAATGTGTGATATTTTCGTCTTTTTCTCAGGAGAAAGTTTGACTTCTAGAGATTTCAAGTATATATATTGTTAATTTTATAACATTAAAGTTACAGACAGGATGCTTTTGATTTTTTTTTTTTTTTGTTGGAGTTTTAGTTTATCAGTGTTGTGTTTTTGAAAAATAAGTGTTTGAAGATTAGTTTGAAACACCCTCTCTTAAGTCCTCTCTTCAATAGAACCACTTGTGAAACAGGAGCAAACAGAAAATATTTTAAGATTACCTTAAAAAAAGGTTGGCTAGGCTAGTTGAGTAAAAGAGCATTGTAATACTTTTGTGTGGAGATTTATTCTTTTTATCACTGAAGAATGCAACCAGAATTTACTAGACTGACTTAGCATTTATATTTTAGTTTGGTCTTTTTCAAAATTCTGCACCAGGCCTGGCTGATCTTTTTGTTCCCCAAACAAACACATTTATTTATCTGTTCTCCTTGCAGCTTGAAGCTCTTCTCCTTCATCAATTTCATTTCTCTGTTATTCACCTTACTCAAGGGCTCACATCAGGCTTCTCGTGTTCATCTGATATGCTTGACATTATTTGAATCTTAAATTATTGTTCAAGTGACAGTGCTGAAGTTCAAAACCTTTCAATCTCTTAGAGGGGTCAACACACTGGTATGTAAAACCAATGCATATACATTGAGTGGTTTTGATTGGTTTTAAGTAGGTCTCTAATCTCTGCAAATAATGAGTGTGCATTGGTCACAGAAATTCAGTTGCAGTCCACATCACAAAACGTTAGAGAAGTATTTTTTCCCATCATAAAGAAGAGAAAGATGTTTGTTATGTCTTTATTAAATCATAAGCTTCTTTAAATCATATAAATTAATTAAATCATGTAAATTAATGAAATCATAGGCTGACTTCAATAGTCGGCTTTCAACGTCTTTTTCATTTCCAAGCAGTACAAAATCATTGACAGAGGAACTTTAACAGAAACAATACATTCCTTTTTTTTAAAAAAAAGACTGCGTTAAATATTTTTATCGATAACCTCATCCAAATAGGGGTGAGTAATCTAAAGGCCAACTGAAATAAATAAGTAAAAGATTCCCAGGAAGAGTTCTGTGAACTAAATAGTCCCTGAAAGAGAGGGAGGCTGTTGTGAACATTTGGGACCTTTTGGTTATGCAGGTCATTATCTGGAGCTCTAGTACAAGGGTCAACCAATTTAAATAGAGCTTTATGAAGGCTGTCTAAGAGCTTAAAAAGATGAAGTACGCTAAAACTCCTGGAATACTACAGAATCTTCAAGGAAGAGCACTTCACGAGTGGCAGCACTTAAGTCATTTGCAGAACGTTGCAGCTCCTTCAATTTTACAAACATTATGAGAGAATAGAATAGAATACAGTAGAGTATTTCATTTCAATTGGAAGGGATCTACAGTGATCATCTCACCCAACTGCCTGCCCACTTGAGGCATATGTGAAGTACATTAATTTGTTTTTTATTTTAAAAAGTGTCCACCTTCACCAGTGAAAACATCCAGCTAAAGTTGGTGCTGCCGTTAACAGTACAGGACAGTTCTGTTTCCTTTACACAGAGCACTATCTATTTTTATTACAACGATTTTGAATTTTTCTATTAAATGCTAGGAGAGCTCATCTTTGTATTGTTGATAAACTCTATAACACTTCCCTCTCCAGGAAATGTAGTTGACCTCTTCTGCACCTGTCACCCGATCACATTTCAGTTATAAAGCTGGGATTATGTATAACTGTGAGGCCTACAGGCCAGCTGTAGGCCACCACAACTCCTCCTTTTTGTTTTTAAATACAAAAGCAGTGTCTGTCCTCCTCTGCAGGGCCCTTGCAGACAAGACAGACATGGCATTGTGTAAAAACCTCGACGTAGGCCTCGAATGTGGCCTTCAACTCAATTTGACAGGCCCAGCCTTTTATAAGTTAGCGATGTATCCCATATACCTTTGAAGTTGTAGCATTCACTCTCTGGAGCTGTCAGTCGGGACTGCTAACAAGTTATCAAATTGGCGTGCTGCAGGCACCTAGCTTAAAGATTACAAACTTACAACTTAACTCTAAGAAACAGGAAACATTTTAACTCTCAAAACTATGGGAAAAAACAACCAACGAGGAAAACAATTTATCTCAAAATCTTCAAGTCAAGTCCTCCTACTTAGACATGTATAAAACCTTCATGTCCAATAAACAGATAAAGTCCTTAAATAGACTTGTCCTCTCAGAAATTCCAGTTCTTGGTGTGGCAGGCATGCAGGTTGTTTAAGTCACTGCTTCTCAACATTTGCTGCAGCATCATCATGAGGATATTGTTTCTGGTCCTGAGCACGATGCAGGGCAGGACGGACGCACCTGGCAGGTATCCACTGTGTTCTGGTGTCTGTAGAAACACACACATACCCACGTCCCCATGTAATAAGGTCCCACGGACCTTCCCACTTATTCGTAATAATGTTTTTTACCATTACCTTGGGTCTAGGTGATTGAGTATCACTAGATGACTGCAAGGATAGAAAATGATTGAGGATTGTTGGGTACTGAGATTTCTCTGGGACTGTTAGGTGGTTTAAGGTGTATACGGCTTTGGCCACTCTACTTCGTGGGGTCTCCCCACACATTCCCCCTTTTTCTTTTTCTAAAGTACATTCCAGAGTGCCATGGACATGTTCTATTTCACACTTTGGGTCAAAGGGTGGCCAATTGTTAGCAAGAACAATTCCCAGCAGCTGAATTCCCACTGAATTGTCCTTTGTATCAGGGTCTCCACTAGAAAACTTTTCAAATATTAAACTGTAAGGTATGGAGAGACAGGTCTTCCAACACTCTATAACTGTCTCTCTAAATCATCTGTTATGATTTCCAGATTGTGTCTGAACACAGCTCTTTTTGGGTGAAAGGCATTCTTCATCAAGAATTCAAGCAATTTGTTAGCTAAAATCTCATCCTTAATATTCCCTTTGGGAGTGGCTACACTTATCCAGGAAAGGATTGTAACTATTGTTTCCACTACCATGAATCCCTTCACCTCCATTATCCCTTCACCTCCATTATCTCCAGAAACAACAAGTTGCAGCAGTGGGCCAAGCCAGTGCTTTGCATAAGGCTGGAATACCTGGTGCCAAACGCTGACTGGGTCGGGCACAGCTATTGGTAGTGTACTTGTCATGGGTTTGTCTCAGGGGTTTGCAGAAAAATGGTGTCTTTGGTTTTCAGCACCCCTAACTGGGGGATGTTCCACGGGTGACTAACTCTGGTAGCAGCTGCGCACGTGCGACAGTGGCAGTGACTTTCGGGCCCTACAGTCCGCCGTTGCTTCCAGAGGTAACAGTCGCTGGATATCCGGGCACCCGTAGTGATGTAGCTTCGGGATCTGTCCGCATATTGGCTCCGGCGCCAGACAGGGCTCTTCTAGTGTCAGGTTCCATTTCCACTGTCAGGTGGCCGGGCTTGGCTGGGGGCTGTCCCGTTGTCTATATGTCCTGGCACGGGGTGGCAAGGCAGTTTCTAGCAGCTGCAAAGTGCTCTACTGGCGAGGCATCCCGGCACAGCATGGCGGCTCGGTCCCATGTGGCCTTAGGGCATTCCACGGGCAGAGCGTCCTGGGGCGGCACGGCGGCTCAGTCCCGCGCGGCCGTCTTTCTCCTCTGCATGCCCAGAGAAGCGGCCACACCTCCCGCCGGCTCTCCCGATGCTCAGTTCTCCTCACCCATCTTGGAAGGAGTCTGGGATACTCCCTCTTATCACCCTTGTGTTCCGCTCTCTTGGAAGCTGCTTCAGCAGGTCCATTATGAGTCTCCATGGCTTGATAATGCCAATGGCAGCCTCGTCTCCAATGGACGCTGCTTGAAGTATGTGCCTGCCAGCCCGGTTGTAATACTTTCTATCTTGTTTCTTTAACATAAATGTCCATACTTGGAGGATAGGCTCCTCTGGTGTAGAGCCCCATGCTCCTATCCCAGCGGTTTCTTCTTAAAACCTTCTAAGAACAGGGCGGGGGTGGGGGTCCGGACCGTGGTTCTCCTCACTGTCTTTTGCAGCTCTACACACCGCAGGTAGCAGCTCTACACGCTGCCTTCGCCGGGGCTCTGCAGCTCTACACACCACAGGTAGCAGCTCTGCATGCTGCAGGCAGCTGTTCTGCTGCCTTCCTGCCTCCTTCGCTCTTCACTCGGATGATATAGACGAGGAGACAGTGTACTTCAGCTCAACTAAAACTTTATTTAGACCTAGTTGGGGTGCTCACTCAGTTTCGGCTCTCATGCCAATGATCAGTCTGATGTCTAGGGGTGTAGCTCGTCACTGGCTCCAGTCGGACATCACTGATGGATGGTTCCGGCATTGGGCCGCTGTTGAGGCGGAGACTGCTGCTGGTCACCGTCCGAAGTCTCCAGAAGGTCCAGTTGCTCCTTGAGTCTCCAGCTGAGGCGAGGCAGGAACAGGGTGTCGAGTGGTCTGTGCACTGCCTTTTATCCTATTTGGTGGTCTCGCCTGATTGGTCAGCTCAGGATCTGACCGCTGATTGGCTGTCAGGTGGATCGAAACCGGTGCACTTTCTATTGGTGGATTGTCCCGGTCCTGGAGTATGATTGGCTTTTAATGAGTCCCTATTACAATGACGTTAGTCCCGGTAGTTTCTAGAACTCCAGCCAGTACCTCCCCTAGTGAAATATGGTAAAAGCCGTATTTCTTAGTGTAGCTCTCCGGTAACAAGTGACAGCAATGGATAACAACACAAAACTGATTAACTGAACTGATCAACTCTAACTGGTAATTAATAACAATCCAACTTGATTAACAATTCATTAACTCTTAACAACCCTAATGAACGGTCCCTCACACGGGGGCCTGTTGATATCACATCGGAGTCACCAGTTATGGCAGCGATATGTAGGAGGCAGGGAGGCGACACACACACGAGGATCATGCAGCAACAGCCCGATTTATTAAGAGCTCTTTTCCTTATATACAGATCAGAAGGCACGTGCACTCGATACTGATTGACTGAGCTAGTTGCCAGCCGGCCGACTAGCCAATGGCAGCCTGAACTCCCAATGGCCTTGGCCTGCTCTCCAATGGGCCTTACTGGTAATTATATAACCAATCACATTTCAGTTATAAACCTGGGATTATTTATAACTGTGAGGCCTACAGGCCAGCTGTAGGCCACCACACTTCACTGCTAAAATGCCCTCCCAACTGTAAATTCCTCAAATTTCATGGTGGCTGGTTCACTCGTTTAATTGCTGGAAAATTTGCTGAATTTTCTGTAGATTTTTAGCATGTGTGAATCCTGAACAAAATTCAAATCATAAAAAGCCTTATTTTATGCAGTTAAATTCTGTTGCTGGAATGCAGGCTGCCTCCCTGCACCAGTGGGGTTACCTACCTACTTCTAGCCATGACCTGGAAATCAGTTCTTCCTATTGTTATCTGGGGACAGGCAGAACAAAGTAATATGACTTCTATCTACTCTTGTATAACATGTTTAACTTTTATAAATTTTTAGCCATTGTGTCCACACTTGTTATGTCCTGTCCCTTCCAAATTGCCATTTTCCTTTTCTTACCATTTGGGCCTCTTAAGGTACTTATATGAGTGAGCCAAAAAATGTAATTGAGTTTATACTGTATGAAAAAGACATGACAAGATAGGATATGCTGTGAGTCTGTATATAGAGTTATTGTAAATGTGTTATCAGCAACTGTAAGGAGTATTTAAAATCTATCTTTACTTTTACTTTTCTATTTACTTGTAAATGTAAATATTTGTTTAAAACCTTGCAACTCTTAAGTAAAATCATAGAAAAGTTTTCCTCATTTTAGCCAGAAATCATTTGAGAAAATGGCTCTGTAGTATCTGTCTTTTTTCCAATTGCTTTAAGTCCAGAAAAAGCATTCTCTTTTTTTTTAATTTAGATTTTTTGCTGAAGTTTTTGGAATAGTGCAGTGAAATTGAGCCCACAAAATGGTATGTATTTTGTGGAAATGGGACAGCTCAGAAACTACAGATCAAAGCAAGATACTCTTTTCTATATTAAATGTGAACCTGCCATTTGGATACTGAAAATGAAAAGAGAAAAAGACAATTCTGGGGATGATCAGGTCACTGTTACAATATTTTTAGTACTTTGTTCAGGTCAGCAAAATCCCCTGCTATTGCAAAAGACCTGCAAAGCCAAATATAATAAAAAAATCTGTGGAAAACAAAGACAGGTGTTCAGTCCATCTGCTTTAGGTATCTAATTTAAAGTGTGTATGTAAGTTAGCCTCACTAAGCTCTCCACAGTCACTGGAGAGAGGGAGGCGGCTCCAGGAGCTCATTCCAGTGCTCATACTCTACACTGTGCTGTGGCACAGCTTGTCTCTTTCTATGCTGCGTGCAGAACTTGGCTCTCAATTTGGAGACCTAAAGTTAAATGCATAAATTAGATGTGAATTGTGAATACCAAAAAGAGTACTTTCTGACTTAGTTCATATCCATGTTGGATATGTATGTATTTTAGCCTTTTACTTATGCCTGATATAAAGGTAACTGTGGCAATTTAGAGATCATTTTGTCATTAGTGTTTTTGTATAGAAAAAGACATGCCATTAGAGAACATTTTTGAAATACTGTGTGCTTTTATATATGGTGTCTTTCTCCTGGGCTAACAAAATAAAAAGCAAACCAAAAATCACTGAGCTATGGTAGATATTTAATAACACAGAAAGAGGAAATAGACATCTTTTCAAAGTGTGTAGTGGCGTTATGAGTTTCATTGACAGATTGCTTTGCACAGCAAGTTATTTTGTTTCAGACTACCCTGGCAAATTATGATGAGCCATCTGATGAGAAAATTTTCATTTAAATGTTACAATGAAAATATCACCTTTTTCTAGGGAAAATTTTTGTCAGAAGTTTATTATAGTCCTGGCTGATCTTTATATGTTCAGAGCATGGTATAGGTTATTTTACTTATGAATCCTTATGCAGATTATGCATAAGGAATGTTCTTAGAAATGCATTTTAAAATCACAGCGTGTATTTCTGTCTCTCAGTTATCCAAGCTGTGTAACGTCAGGAATACTACCTTGATAAATTACTGATGCCATAATTTTTATGGAAATGTTCACTGACTGATCATCAGTCACAGTTTATTTCATATCAGTGTCTCCAATTTGCAGCATGAATCAAAGCTCTTTAATGTGGCACAGCTCTTCCTAAAAAACCTCTTCTGAAGAGCATTACAACCTTGTTGGGCATCGTCTGCTGTGATGGAAATGTTGCAAGGCAACATGGCCTCAGGCAGCCCAGAGTAGTCAGAAGATCACTGGGCTACCACATACTCATAGGAAAACTATTGACAAAACACATTAATTTAAAAACCTGCAAATATGCCAAATGCAAAGTCTCTCTCTGGACACTGAGAATTTTTATATATTTTTTTTTTCTTTTTTTTTTTTTTACCATCCGTTTGGCAATAACTGAGAGTGTGTGAATCTAATTTGCTTTTAAATTGCAAGTAAATTGTTGCTGAATCGTGACATCTATCTCTCAAACAATTTCTATAAGAGGAAATATGATTTGGACATTTTTGTGGAGGCAATGTAGTGTTTCATTATTTCTTTCCAACATATTTAATCATTGTAGTAATTTTAGGTAAGTGAACCCCTTAAGTAAATGACTCTCAGTGGTATTATTGCTTACTATTTTTCTAATTTCTCGTTCTTTGCCATTTGCAAAGGATCATTTACATGTGAAACAATGAATAAATACCCCATGGAAACATTTTATTTTAAATGGAGGTTAGGGGGGCTTAAGGCCTCATTTTCTTCTTACTTGCTACTTGATATCAGCTGCTGTGGACCCTCTCCAGCTGATCTTCCGAATTAGTTTTGGAGAAAAGCTCTTTTTTTTATTTTAAGGAAGATAGTGCTATTTCACTTTAATGGATACCAAAATTTCTTTCACTTTAGCAATTTGTACTAGGAAAAATGTACAAAAGTCCAGAAAATGCACAAGAGAGAAAGTTGCTAATCTGTTAGGAGCTTATCAGTCCTCTTTCCCCACATAATATTAATATTTTGTCTTTAATAATGTTTTTTGTTTTCATATATAGCTTCAGTTTTGATCTCTATAGCTAACGTTTTTACACAGATGATAGGAAAATTTTACCTTTTTTACCAAATGAATTTGTTTTCTAATTTCCAAAATATAAAATAAGTAAAATTTTAATCAAAATATCTCCTTTGCAAATCTTTTTAGTGTGTAGCTCTTTTCTAAAAAACTTTTTCTTTTCAGTATATTCTTCCTGTGTAGTTAGAGAGTTGTAGATTCTATTCTTCGTGTATGTTCTCATCTTTTTGTGAACTCTCCTTTGCCTCCATGGCTAACCTGCTATCTGACAAAGGGGATGAAATGCAGTGAAACAGTTCATTATAGTGTTCAGCAATATTAACAGTCATGAGATATGTATCTCATTGTATTGGGTACAGAAAATCTATAATCTTCAAGAATTATATATATTCTGTTCCAAGTTATGTCCTTTTGGAGGTTTCTGAGAACAAATCCGAGAACAGAGCATGGAGGAAAAGCTTCTTTTGGTTTGGTGCAGTTTTTTGTTGGTTTTGATTGGTTAGTTTGGGTTTGATTTTTTTTGTGGGGGAGGGATTCATTCTGAAACTCAGTTCATTGTCTGTGAAGAAGCCCAAAATACCAATACATTTAGGAAAAATTCAGCTCTTGTGTAAAGATCACTATCACAAGTTTAAATCAAGAAAAATTTATGCTAATCAGAAGGGAAATGCTTTTAAAGTTAGGTCAAAATCTTATTCATTTCAAGATTTAATTGGACTTTTACTACACTTTAATAATGCATCTCAAAATTATTCTTTTCCCTTCCAACTCACTAGAAAATGTCTTTCCGGTTGCTGGGGGAAGAATTTGCCATTCTGAGCCATACATCTATTACCCTTGAATTGGAATAAAGAATCTCACTATATCAGAGGCTTAGTCTATAGACATAGACAGATACAGAAGATATTAGAGCACTTTCACTATTGCATCTTTGCATAAAGCCCATGCTTGCTTTCAGTAAGTTTCCATACCACTCTGGGGCTTTGACACTCAAAGTAATCTTCAGTGCAATTAATGGATTTATTCCTAGCTAAATTATGAAAATTCATTTTGATGTACCTAACCCCATTCTTCTGGTTGTCCTGTAAAGTAAAATAAAAGGTCCCAAATTCAAGGGCATCTGTCCATAGGAAGAGCAAAAATCTAGGTAACAGCAGATGTGTCTAGAGCTTTCTGAACATCTTTGAAAAGACATTTCCATCATAAACAAAATTGTGATATCGTGGCAGTTCTTTTCACCTAATAAATCCCTGCCAAAAAGAAGAGAAAGGAAAATAAGTCTTTAAGAGACTGGAGGAAATTCTGGAGGCTCTTTGCAATCCACTGGGGACTTGGTTGTCACCATTCATTTCATGTAGAAGGAACTCAAATATTTCAGTAAGGGTAGCTGTCTTTAAAAGCAATGACTTACCAATTTTATCACTAATATGGTGTCAGTCACAATAAATATTAACTGAGACTTAAATTATAACCCATTATTCCTCTATGAAAGGGGAGAATGTTAGTTAGATATTATTAAGAGCATGCCCTTTACAAAGTAAGAAATAATAGGTTTTACCCAAGGCAAAAAGTGTGTATAATCATACCATTGGATGCATCCCTGTCAATTTGCATATACCTTTCTTGTGGTCAGTGGCATGTTATTTATTGGTAGTAAAAAAGAAAGGCAAAAGAAGAAAATAAAGTAAGTCCTTCATTTTGAAAGAAGGAGACAAAAGTTTGGCTACTGGCAGAGTATTTCTGGCTTCATGAGCACAGCAAGCAAAAAAGTCAAAGAATCTTGCAATTTTCATGTAAGACTACTGTGAAGCAAAAATACAATCTTTTGAGATAAGTCACAGAAATAGGTGACTAACTGCAAGAGTTTCACCTTGCTATTCTGTGCTGTTGATCTCCTAGTACAGACCAACTTTATGTAGTCAAAATCTTGTCCTTTGATATTGTGTGTTCTGGTGCACATATCTTATAAGGCAGTTATGTGGTAAATCTGAGTTTTGTCACATAACAAGAAGCTAAATGTAAGATGGCTGTGAAAAACACACGATGCCTCTCATTGTCTCTGGTTAGAAGACCTCAGGAAGGACGATGCCGAAGTATGAGCTGTGGGTCTCATTATTCTGATATGTCAGAGGGAATATGCAGAAAATATGAGGCAGACACTCCTCTCCTACAGAACTTGGTCTAGTCTCTGAGTGAGCCAAAGAGGTGAACTGAGTAGAAAATTAACATCTTCGATAAATAAATGTCCCTATTTAAGTCTTTTTGGAGACCTTTTTTAGATCTGAATTAAATGTGAACAAGGGCTTGAAAAACTAAATTCACCTGGAAGTAATCAATGTTTTCCTGCATTCTGGCCAGTCTACATCAGAAATCAAGCAGCTGCACTTTAATAGTACGTTCAATCTTGTATTCTAACTAGACCCAGAAAAATTTTTTATTCATGTAGCCCAGAGGTAATCATGGATATTCCAGCAAAAATTATATAAAGATTTTTAGGCATAATATCATAAAGAAGAAAAGTATTATTAATCTCGTAAAGTGAGCGAAAGCAGTGAAAATTAAGGGAGATCATTATAGAGGCCCCACGTTCAGGGTGTCTATATTAATGGTTTTGTTGAGATCTGGATGTATGCTTTTGAACTGTCTCCTGATCAGTGCTGCCCACTGTTCAAATTTGGTCCATATTTGGTATCTATTCAGTATGCCTGAAATGAATTAAAACTAAGACAGAAGATGCACCAAAATGCACCTGAGGCACTCCAACTGAATTGGACATTCAGTCCATGGAAATAATCTACCTCTAGAATTGCCTCTTCATGAAATGCCTAATGTGGGCATTACGACATGAGCACCTATATTTTGACTATGCAGTTTTCCTGCTGCTGGGCTGTTTGAATTGCCGGTGGTACTCAGAGCCCTTGACAACAGCTGATGCAATGCCCCCTTTATATACATGCAATAGTGGGTTTCTGGCTGCGGTGAAATGCTTTCTACAGCAGTGAGCACAATGTCTACTTCCCTCTATCAAGTTTTTGCCATGTGGTTTTCATCCAACACACAGTCCAAAACAAACATCAGGAAAGATTTCTAGAGGAGTGTGTGTGAGTCAAGCAATGCACAGAATGTTCAACATGAGTAGGAAGCATAATGTGCCCTATCCAAAATTAGAGTAATTTTGTAAAATTGCTATAGCCTAAAGCATGACACCATGAAGTAGAATTTCTTTCTTTTCTATTTTGTTAATCCAGATGTTTCACGAGTATTGTGGTTCTGCTGCCACCTGTGAATCCTGAACTTATCACAAAAATGAGTCATCTGTGCAATGTAGCAATGTCTGACGTTATGACAATGGGAATGAAAAATTTTCTGTTGCCTTTGGAGTCTATGCAATGCCAGCCACACTTCTCCTCTGCCAAAGTAAACAGCAAAACTGAAGCAATGTAAGAAATTAAATTTAAAGAAAGAACAGATGAAGTACTGAACATGCACCCAGAAATCCAAAGAGTAGTGTCTTAAAGTATACACTACATATCATAGCAATAGATTTGATACTGTATTATGTGATAACCAATTATTAGCAGTACATATATTTAGATTTTCATCATATATAAAGATGTAGTGTGACTTTCTTATGCAAGCTCTGTAACATCACAAAACACTCACCAACTAAATAAATGATAGCAAAAAATACAAGTAGATATAAGAGTATTTTAGAGGTGTACAAACCTTGATATTTGTCAGAGAATGCCATTTGGTAAAACAGTAAATAAAGGATGCAATTGAATAAATGTTACAGTATACATACCTTAAAATCCATGAGATAATTATTGAATGAGACATTATAGCACGTGTCTATGTGTAAAATAGTAACGAGCCACCAGAAGTCAGGTTGCATCGTTCTGTCCTCAAAGGACGTTACCTAGGTATTTTCATGTACATGCGTGGATATATAGTTGATACAGATACCTGAATTTCACCTGATTGTTTATGAGCAATCATTCACAACCAGCATTTGGACCAACCCTGTCACCTACTTAGCTGCATGATTAGCAGGAGCAACATCAGCCAGTCTCAAATTTCAGGAGTAATAAACAGCAACTCAAACTCCCACACAGAAAATTGGGAAAATTAAAATAGTCTTTCTGTTGCTCAGTCAGATAATTTTCTTTCCTTGCAAATATGAATCAGATGGCTTAGCCAAGAGTACTTTATTGAAAGCAGAAACAAAAAGAACAGCAGGGAAACATACAATATCTAATTACTCCATCCCCACCGCAGAACCATAACTGTTTACTCCTCTGTTTGGTTTCTTGGTGAAGCAAGTGCTAGGCCAGCTGGCCACTTCCTACCTCCTGCAGTAAAACCTCTCTTGCAGTTTGTGATTCTCAAATTTCATGGCTTGGTCTCTCATATAGCTGCACTGTTTTTGCTTGCTAACAGATTCTGTTAATTCATTTTTGCTCTAAAAACAAAACAAAACACACAGACAAACAAAAAAAAAATAAACGTAAGGATCAAGACACATTCCCTACCACTCATTCACAAAGAAACTCCTGAACAGACTCTCTTGTCCATCCTTTTCGCCATGTCTTTTGCCTATCCCTTTCAAGGTTGCAGGCAATCTAGGTTTAGTTTTTCAAGACAGTCACACACTGTTGCAAGACCCTTGCAAAATCTAAATAGCTGATTTTATTATTCTGGGTAAAAATATGATGGTGGTTGAAATATGCCATTTAATTTACATTAGAACAGTAAAGCAACTTAAGATACATATATATAGCTATATAGCTGTATAGATATATGAAATTTTGTGGCTATGCTCCTCATCAAAATACATTTGCTATGAACCAAGTCTATAGAACCAAACAAAAATCCATGTTTACTCCTCAAATATGAATATTAAACCATGTACAAATCTTAGTAACCTAAAATATGTGCCCGGTATTTTGAAAGAAGGAAAGTATATGACAAATTCCAGTAGTCAGTGTTACCCCTTTCACAGCAAATCTAGCAGCCTATTCAGAGCACAAGAAGAAGCAATATTTGTTGTCACTTCATGTTGTAGCATAGCCTTTCCTCGTTGCATGCCATTTTTAAATTGCAGACTCATACAGCCTTCTACGTTTTTTCAAGAGGTAAATATATGCATAATTAGCAGTATACTTCACTCAACAGGCAAGATTTGAACAACTGCCTAAGTATATTAAAAGGTCTTTTAAGCAAAGTGACTTTTCAAAACTAAAATCCTTCCTGGATATTAAAATACAGTCTGCAAGTTTCAGCTCACTATTTAAAAGGTGATGTCTGTGATTGATTTAGGCATGATGCCACTGAGTAATTTACTTTGGCTTGATTTTTTTTTACCTTTCCCTGGCTGTTCTGGCAAAAGAAAATATTTAACACAGCACTTACCCCTTTGTAAGAGAAGGATAAACTGTGTTTTCAGGAGTGCATTTTTAAACCATTTTTAGAAAGTGTTGCATGACTATACTGAATTTCTTCATCCACTAATACTGACAAACAAGCAATTCAATGGCAAATACAACTGGGGGATTTGCAGTACCAGGAGGTTTATGAAACACATATGATTGTAAGTGGACACTGAGATAATGTGGTTAACAGGATGATAACTGTATTCATTTAGCTTGTTAATATTTTAGTATTTTATCGGGGTTCTAAGTTTTTGTAAGGTTTTTAGTATTTTATATTTGCAGATACAACAGTCCTACAATTTTCATGTAAAATTCATAATATGATTTCTATGCTCCAGCAATGCTTTCTAGGTCTTTTTATCAAAAAATTTTAGTTAGACTTTTACAAAGGAGCCTTTTTGTTTTCACATAATTTTCAGGTTGTCATGCTAGACATTATGTATGTATGAGTGTCTTTGCTTTTCAGCTGACTTCAGAGATTTAAATAACATTTGGGGATTCATTTGCCTGTGCTCTATGAAATGTATACTCTTGGATACAAACAAAACATATTTTGAACAGTGTCATTAGTATTCACTTGCCCTTAGTTGCATACTTAAAGTTTTTAAAAATTAATAAACATCCCATTCAAAGTATTGTGAGATAAAATACCTACTAAATATATCACAAATATCATTGTTGCTATTTATGATTGTCAGATTTGAATTTACCGGTGCAAAATGCACTTGGTATTGTACAACATTTTTTCATGGTAGGTTGTAAACAAAGCCTTGCTAATACTGTTGTGATCATGTGTGTCAAATTTAACCTTTTCTACCCTCCAAGAATAATAGTTTAATAGTCTTTAGAGCCATATAATTTTGTCCAGAGCTATTAGTGGCACTTTATGTCATATAGTCATCAAATGCATTTCTATGAAAGAGAAAAGAATAAATATTTCATGGCTACAGCTTTTGAAGAACACTCTGTCTTTCAATGTTGGGCTAGTCTTTCAACATATGTGCCAATCAGAAATCTTTAGCAGATGCAAAATGCATCTTGTCTCCTTGTCAGTGAAGAATGTAAAGATCGCAGGATGTATCTGAAATATTCATCACGTAGGCAAAAATCTGAGCATTGTAAGGAACTGCTGAGCCCTGAAATCACAACTTAGCTGTTTGCTCTTACCCCCTAATCATTGGTCCTGTACAGTGCAGAGTGTGGCTAGTCATGATATTTTGGTTACATGATATATCTTGACAATCAGTGATAGTATTTAGCATTGTGATCTTACATGTTTTATCTTATTGCTTCCTTCATTTTGGACATGCTATTGAGTGAAATCATGTGTACGTAATACATTTTTAAGTTTACTTCCACTCATAATTATTTTTTGCTAAGTAACTTCTGCTTCCTATGTTTCTCTGCAAGAGGAATATTGCTGACGTGAATTGGATCCCCGTCTTCATTCATGGGCTAAAGTAGGATTGCTGAAAACTGAGTAGAGAAAACTGAGAGTAGATCCTACATGGTCTCTTCCTGTTGCTCTACCTTTCAGCCAAATCCAGTGCTGATACAATTAACTGTAACTACTTGATGTAGTTCCTTCAAGTCGTATCAAATCTACTTTTGGCCCATTACCATGTGAGAGGGTTTATGTGCACCATGCCCTTTGAATGAACCTGTGACCTGCTGCTGCCATCTGGGCTAGCCGCTCCATCACTGGGCACTGCTGGAAGCTATTAAATCTTCTGTTGCTTTATCTCAGTTAAATGTAGTTAAGTGAAAGGACATTATTTTAACTGTCTGCTGTGTCAATGGACTTGCGTAAAGCACTAGCTCACAGCATTTCAGTTCTAACACCAGTCTGAAAAGCTGGGAAAATTGAAGCATTAAAAAGAATTAAACATTTGATTAAATGCATTAGTTTTTCAAAATGAAAAAAAGGTTGGATTCTCTTCTATACTCCAAGTTATATACTTTAAATGGTATTTTAATGTCTTTTTAAGGCCTATTCATGTTCTTTAAAATATGAAATTTCTTCATAGAGGCAAAAGCTAGGCATTTTTAACATAAACATGATTCATTCCATTACATTAGCGATCTATCCTTACTAATACAATGATATAGAAATATGAAAAATTGGAAATAAGTGTAGAAAGAATGCTGAAATATGTTTATTTAGTGAAAATTACCATGAAAAATGAACCACTGAAATCATGTCTGTGGGAAATTATATACACATGGAAAATGAGACACATTCAAATTTCTAAAGCTACATTTTTCCTAAATGCAGATTTATCAACTGAAGTCAGTAAAGCTTCTTTCATTTTTCTAGCACCTGAAAGCAAGAAACCACAGAGGAACAAATCTATTTCATGAGCATGACAAAGACAAGTCTTAAGCTTGTTTCACAGCATACGTGTTTGTCTGCAGGTAACATGAGAATCTCAATACACTCTGCCTAATCATTTCTTAACTTTCAGCAAGCATTCTTAAAACTAGCAATTATTTCATTTAATTGAGAGTTGGAAGGTCTGAAATAATTGATTCCAAATGATTATGTAGTGATGCAGATGGGAAGAAGAAAAGGCATTTTCTTCATGGAAGATAAGAACTTTGCCAGCTGGGAAAGACAGGACTTGAAAAACAGTGTGGAGAAATAACTGCCTGGAAAAGTATGGTTCAGAAGGAATGAGATGCAGAGGCTGATTATGAGTCTTGGCATGACCAGAAAAAAGCTCTATTAAGTATCTAGACTGTATGTATCAAGCAGACAAAATCCAGGTGTAGAGAAATCTAGGATCTAAGGAAGATATTATTTTGATATTTTGCTGATTACAGAATATATTAATTTAAATTGGAGTTTAAAGAAGCTGACTCTGAAAGAAGGCATGTGTGGCAGGAGCAATTTTCTGCAAGGAATTTGACAGAAAAAGATTTTCCTTTGGGGCAAGTGTGAATTTCTATTGTGGCAGGAGAAAACGAAGGGGCAGAATACTGAGTAAGCAGGTGGTAGAAGTCACCCTGAGACAAGGAGTTGAAGCGTATCTGTAATTCATTACATACCCTGCATCAGTATCCTCAGTTGGTCCCCTCTCCCTGCACAAGCCTTCCCCCTTGCTGCATTCAAAAGCCTCTCTTAAATCCCTCAGCTGCCAGCATATATCACAGGCAGTAGATTTCTGTGCCACTCAGTCTCATTGGGCATAATGCCCAACCTGCTGAAGCAACGCTCTGTGCTAACTTCTAGCAATTTATGGTTTTACTGCCTTCCTGCTATGATAATTTTCCTCCATGATACTTGCAAACCCAGAACAGCCTTTGTGACTGTAACCCTAATATGTTATCAAACAAACAAAAAAACCCCAAAACAAAACCCAGACCTGTGCTTGGTTAACTGAATCTACATGGTGTAACTCATTTATTGGAAAAACATTAATATCCATGTTGAATTTAAATGAGATTAATATATTTGTTAATATCTGATCCTTCAATACCTACAACTTTTTTAAACGCTGCTTCTGTTGAGCCCAGTGAATAAGAGATTGCAATTTGTTTGTTAGGAAGCAAAAAGGAGTACTTTTGAGGCTCTCTTTACGGGAAATAGGAAAGACACTTAAAAGATAACTGAGCTTTGCTAACTATATAGGTCTTACATACACAAAAAGTCTCAAACAATACCTTTAGTGTTTTATTTTTAGTCCACAAATGCCGGAGTGCACAATTCTCTTTTACAAGTGAACAATGGTAAAGTGATTCAGTATTTTCCTTATTGATTTAACAAGGAGTGACAATGATCGGTGGTTCATTAAATCTTTTAATACCAGAAAAAATAACTATTTTCTTTCTATCCTAAGAGAAGTGGTTCCTGATTCCTACATATTGCTCTTCATCTTTGGCAACTCCAGGACCTGGTCACTGTATTTTCCTTTCAGTTGTTTTTAGCTTGGCTCTCTAATGAAACCAGGTTCATCAGTATGCATCCTGTTCGTCCGTCCCTCTGTCAGTCTAGGCTCAAAGCACTAGAAGACCATCCATGCACTTAGCAGTGTTCACACATGGGACTACTTTAGTGAGCCTAATGCACTGTAAACTTGCAATTTTCCTTATTAGAGGTGAGTTCCCTGTGTGGACAGTCCTGGTATCAGTTCTGCCTCTGGGAGCCTCCAGATCACTGAAAGTTTTCTCAAAGATAGAACTGACTGACTTCTACAGAAAAAAGTTCATACACATCCTATAAATCTATATAAGCCTTTTGATTTCAGGATATTAAGAAATCCATTTTATTTATTTGGAAATGAAATGTTCTGAGAAAAGAAAAAAAAAAAAGTAAAACATAGTGCAGGAAGCCTAAAATACTGTTTTAGGCATTTTACTAAATGTGAAAGTTTGCTTGTTTATAAAAGTTGACGTTTCTTTTGGCCAGATGACACAGAGACATACTGTTAGGTCAGTACAGACTGAATTTTCCCTCTTCCAAATTCATACTTATGTCAACTGTTCTGTCCACACTGAATTAGACCAAATGATACTGTCTGAGTAAAATCACCTTTTCTTCAGGTAAAAGAAGAGTGTTGGAATATCTTATATGTGTAGTATAATTACTGGGAAATAGATTGTGAAATATTTTCTTTGTATGTTTGTTGGAAGAACAAAACTAATCAGATTTGGTTGGACTCAATGAATGAAAAAATTAAAAATAACAAAGTGTTTAAACAATTTTCTAATTCTTGAAGGTTCACAGTGTTTCCCTGTAAATTACTTAAACTATATTTATATATTTTTTCTTAATCACAGAAAGGTAGTTTAAAGGGACCTTAGTAGGTCATCTAGACCATCTCAGTGGTCCAAAACAGAATCAGCCATATCCTTGAAATTCATAATTGAGGACCCCATAGCTGACTTCGAATACTTCAAACTTCAGAATCTAGTCTGTTCCTAATTCTTTCCAATAGAATCTCTTTTTCCTTGATGCCAGAACAAAATCTTTCTTACTGCAGTTCAGCTCAATTATCTCTGCTTGTATTCACCACCTGAAATGAAAAACAGAGTTTTTTGTCTCCTGTTTGCAGCAGCATGTTCTGTTTATAAAACCCTTCTGCGGTCCCTCTCCCTCTCTTTTTTTCTTTTTTTGGTTGAACAATCCCAGTCTTTTCAGTCTTTTCTCATAGATCATGTTTTCTAGATCAATCTCTATTCTGAAATATTTCCAAACATATCCCTTTGCCTTCATGTATGGCACTCAAATCTGAACACACAGTCTTGCTTGAGCCTCCACTGTTTCTGAAAAGAGCATAAGGAGTGTTTGCTATCTTGTCAGTTGTACTGTTGTTCATATATCCCAGTTCTCTCATTTGCCTTTTTTACAGTGTAAGGTTGTTGGCATATTCATTGCTAACTCATCACTTTCCACTTTAGCCCTGAGATCTTTCTCCAAATAATTACTACCTACTTAATTGATCTCCTTCCATACCTGTGCAGTTGGGTACATCTGCCTGTCTGTAATACCTTTCACCTGTCCCTATTGCAAAGTCATTTTTTTTCCCAGACCACCCTTCAATCTATATGAGACATAACTGAATTTTAATCCCACTCCTCAAGAGTCTCACCAAGTTTGTGATATCTGCAAATTTAATAAATACACCTTCTTTTTATTTTTGAACAGTGCTGAATTTAGCATAGAGAGAGTGAAACTAAGTAGACCAACTGTACGTTTTCCCCCCTTTTAAAAATAGCAATCCATTTGTTCCTTTTCAGTCCTCCAACATCTCATCTGTCCTCCATAATTTTTCAAAGACCACTAAGCCCTCTGAGTCTATTTTAATCAGTTAAGTCCCCTAAGATGAATTAAGTTTATCAGCATGGATGATCTGAGAACATCTATGTTATTTAAGCACTGTGTAACCTTTCCTCTTCTTTTTACAGAGTGAGATCTTATCCCTTTTTGGTGGTATTAATTGTGTCTGCTTGCAGTTGATCTTTTCGTGAAGGCTAATGCAAAAGAGGTATTAAATTGTTTTTACTATATCTCAAATCTATAGATTATCCTCTTCGTTGAGCAGCAAACCAAAATTTTCCTTGGATTTGCTTTACATAAATGTAAAGTCCTAATAAGAAATTTTCAGACTGAGGGGCTGTAAAACTATACAGAAACACAGAACAGGAAGAGAACTTCTGAGCTCCCAATTCCAGGCCACCACAGGCAGTGGTATCTTACAGTTGTTTCATGTAGCCATCCCAGTGGTATCAGAATGTCATTAGATCACTTGTTCCCATTCTTCTTGTTGAAAGATTGTTTCAAAGACTGATGGTGCTGATAGTCAGAGCCTTCTTCTAAGTTTCAGCAAAAAATTTGCTCCAAAATTACATCATAACAGTGGCTCAAAATTGTCCTATTCTTGATCCATTCATCCAAAACTTCCCCTTCTGAGACTGATAGATTATGGCAGCAATTGTTCGAATGCCTAAGTAACCGTATCCCAGGACTTTTCTTTATACAGCACTCTTCTCTGAAGTATTGAAAGTGAATATTCCTTAGCCATTGTGTGTAAAGTTTAACTTTTAACAGTAAATTAATTATGAATGAATGCAATATCATAACTTTTCAAACTAACTTGATTATTTTTCATGTGGATTTCAGAAATACAAATATCCTTTATAAATCCTTTTGTGTGTTAAACTCTTAGCTGGCTTTCATTAGTGATAAGCTTCTTAAAATCATAGTTTAACACTAAATTTTAATCTGACCTTTAAGAGCATATTGGCCAAAAAGTACAATTACTTCTAGTGTAGAATGTTCAAACTCACTTTTTGACAGAGGAGTTCATACCCTGAAGTGACATGGAAGATCAAGTTGAGCACCAAAAAGGAGCCTATACTACTTACAGGAGCCTGTACTACTAACAGCCTGTACTAGACTAACAGGGGACTTTGCAATCATGTCAAGAGCTTCATATTTCTCTAATTTCTCTAGACTTGAGCATATCTGTAAAGAACAGAACACTTTTACAAAAACATTTCAAAAACTATACTTCAGTCAAGAAAAGTTAGTTTCAAGCTGACATACAGGATTTCATGGCAAAGAAATGGCTAAACGATACTAATTTCTGCAGTGAAATTAAATAGACCTGTGTTACCAATTTGTTCACTGCTGGAGTGAAACACCATCATTTGGTCTAATATTTTCTTTTGACAGCTAAGAAGTCATTTGCAAAATAAGTTGCTAGAAATTGGAGTGCAGGAACGCATGTGTAAGGAAGAAAATAACAAGGCTCTCAAAGGATCTTTTTCTGAGATCTTGTGAGAACTGTGCAATTAAACACATACTAAGTGTTCATTTACTTCCACATTCTCAGCTCTTTCTGCCCTGTGACTCTGCTGTGGATTAGGAAGGTGTCCCTGCAGTGTCCTTCCCCTGCTCTGTTCAGGCACACTAGACCACAGTGCAGGGCAGAATATTGCCTTGAACTGGAGACAGATGCCTGCCATGGGGATAGCAAAGAGCTTTCAGGCTTTGCAAGAGGCTCTGGGGAGCTCTGGGAGATGCTTTCAGTGACACTTTTTCCCATTCCAGAGCTGGGAAATTATATTACCTTCTGAGGAGGAAGGACCAAAGACAGGTTTTTGCTTTTCTGTTTAGGCAGCAAAAAAGCACAAGAAATTGCAGCTGACTCTTAAGATTACAGGGAAACCTTCTTTACTATATTTCAGGTCATTATATCTCCAAGTGGAACCATAAATCTAGCTGAAATAACTCCAGATAAAAGCAAAATTAATAGATTCATTTGAAAATCTAGAGACACTCCTTACTTTTCATTCTTTAAATCAGATCATCTCAAGTTTCATTCAGTTTCAGCTAATGCATGTATACAGTGCCAATAAAACTTCAAGTAACAATTTGTGAAAGCCACTTGCTATAAAAGAAATACTGTGCATAAAAGAACAATAAGTTTATAAAACTCTTGTAACTCAGCCAAGTGAAAACAGATTAACAATACAGAAAGTAAGGAATTTTTCTAAATATGCACCAAATTATGGATCTGTTTCTTTTTACTTTTTTACTGTTGCTGGGTGTAAATTTAGAACTGCCCAAATACTGATCCCAAGTTTCTAGGTGTAAAAAAAAAGCATTTCTCCCCTCAGCCATGTGTTCTAAAACTCTTTTCCACACAAACTACTCTGGACATGGGTTCTAAGTTAGCTAGCAAAAAGTAATGGCTTGAACTAGGAAGGCTATATTTCATTTTTGTTTGCTTTGATTATAATTGGAAAACGATCTAAAGAACAATAATTTCTCTTGTATGATGACAAGGCATTGCTGAGGAGAACACATCTAGTTTCATATTTGGTATGGAAGAGAAATATGGTCAGTTAGAGATTAGTCAGCAAAAGGCCAAGGCCCAAGCATGGCAGAACATGAGCTGCCAGGGTAGATGTGGCTTTAGAGCATAAAGGACAAAAGTATTTGCTTTTATAATACTTCATCATCTTTCAGGTAGTAATTGCTAAACCTATCTTTCAAGCTTTGCTTGTAATAAACCCTGTGTTAAATACTTCTGTTATTCTGCTCTGGCAATTCAGGTAAAAATGAAAAGTGTTTTATGAAAATTTTACCCTCTTGAGTTTATGATTTTTTTGTTTTAATATTGTTAATACAAGAACTGAAACCATCAGTAGAAAGGATCTGCTTCCTGTAACCCCAAAAGAGAGCTATTACCTGGAGCAATGTCCTTGGACAATTTCTGAATTAAAAAAAAAAAACAAAAACCACAAAACCACAAACCATCAGCATGAAAACTTTTGTTGAAACAACATCTGTTTTCAAGGACTTCCTCAGTCATGCTGTTTCCCTTGCAAGGTAAGCTGGTGTATTCTGACTTCCCAGGCTGTGGTACTGCAACATTAGGAAAACCCTTCATGGTGGGCATCTGTTCAGTTGTAGGTCATACACAGGAAATATATTCTAAACTCCAGATATGAACTCATCAAGGAATTATTCCTTTAAAATTTGACAGGGAATAAATTAATTCAATATAGTTGTCACCAACATTTTTGGTTTTGTAACTTGTTCCCAGAGATTCTTGCCACAAGATGTGTAATATTTATATTGATAAATAAGAAGTATGAACTCTTTGGAAAATAGTGAAGAAGATAGTTTTATTTAGATTCAGTACAAGGACTTAAAAGTAGTATGTCTTTTGAACTGTAATGATTACCATAGTTTGTTCAGCAAGTGTAAAGTACTTATGATTGAACCTAAGAACAAAATATTGTTAATTAAGTAAAAGATTTTTAAATCCTAGGTAAATTGTGGTGGTTTTAAAATGCTGAGGGTATAAACATAAAGGGGCAGGGAGAAATTTTGCTACAAAATATAGAATTAAAATGCAGTCCCATTGTCCCATTGCCTGCTACAATATGCTGCAGGAGTTCCCTGTAGCATTTTCTTCCTGTGGTTATTGCTTTAGGCTCACCCCTCCAATGAAGATCTGAAAACAGTGAGCTTTCAAATAAAATGAAAAATTAATTCCCTGCTTTTAATCAGTAAACTTATGTCAACACAACATGAAAAGGAATTAGTAAGTAGTCCCAAATGCTCTATGATACATATGTTATCCATTTATATATTTTTCATAGCTGGTGTCTTTTGTTAATTTAGGAATATATATAGCAGATTATTTAACCCCACCAAGGTTCATACGTTGTATATGCCAGTTTCACAAAGTGAGTTTCACAGGTTTAAAATTAACATATGTTCTACACAGTGTGTTGTAATGCGGACATTCTACTGTGACAATCCATTTGCAACCTTTATGTCAAAAAATACAAGGTAAACCATATTAGCAGTCATATTGTAGTAATTTAATTATTTTCAATTCTTGTTTACTTCACCAAGACATTCCTGCTCTGTTGTCTTGCAGGGGCTTTTTTACTTTGTTTTTTGGTTTCATATTTGACTTTCCTCTCAGGAACTGGCTTATACTGAATGTGTTTTTCCATGATTGCTCCCTTGAGCCAGCACAAATGAAATCTGAAAACTATAAATATATGGAACTATCCAAAAGTACTTTTGACTAGTCAGCATGCTGAGTACTCTTCTAATACCTTACTGCACATTCTCTTACAGTCTACTGCAATAAACTGGGCTTGAATGGTTTATGTTCAGTCTGTAGTTTTGTTGCTGCCTGTCAATAGCAGTGCATGAAGTTCTATATTATGTCATGTTGTAGGCATAATGTAACGTGACACATCCTAATGTTAAAGGCATGGAGTAATAACAAGCTGCTGCAATGCAGACCAGAAAACTGCCTACATGGATATAACCTGACAGGTGCAAGCTTGCTTTGCCCAGCCTTAAACTGATGGGACATGAGCCAGCTATAATCAGGAAACCACATAAATGTGTTAGTATGGAGATTTCAGCAGCAGTTCTGCAAATCAGAACCAGCTTTTGTCCATCACGACTGAAGTGAGGCAAGTGAAATTTAGCTCATGTTGATGTCATTACTGTGTCTACATATAGCTATTTGGATAAAGTCCACATTTTTTGTTCATGTGTGTCTATTTCCTTATTCCTTGGCTTAAATCAGTTTTCTGATGAAAATAATACCCACAACTTCATATTGATTTCACTGTAAGTTTGTATTTTAAAGTCTTTGAAGCCTTGTAAACTACTTTCTGTAAAATGAATGCAAAACAGTGTACTTTCCAACATCATCACGTTAGCTTCCTTTTTGCATCATCTCTTGCACAGTAAGGAATCAAAAAAATTGACTAACATGCCAAGAGGAATCCTTCATAAATACCTTCCAAAATATTCACAGTAAGAAATGCAATTTGCAAAGTTACAGTATGAACAAAATTGTAACCACTTTTCCATGTATGTTTTCTTTCTTCTATTTTTTTACGTCAGTCTACAGTAGGAACATAAATAAGAGGATTTGGAAATATTTATATAGAATTCCTTGCAAAAAGCTGTGCAGGCTAACCTGTTATATTATCATAGGAAATATTAGTGAATATGTCTTTTTAAAATTCCATTTTGTTCATGTGTAGAATTCAGTCACAGAATTTTCCTTACAGTAAAACATCATGTTAGCAATTCTGCTGGCTGTTTGTTACTTTTAATTCCTCTCACTTCTTCCTCTGCCAACTATTTCAAACAGGAGATCAAACCAAGATATTCCTGTGACCCTAATACTTTCTGCTCTACCTTTCCTTCATTCTGCCACCTGTACAAAAATCTCTCTTTTATTCGTAAAGACACCACTTGTCCCAGTAATTTCATATACTGTTGCCATCTGACATTTCTCAGACCCAGCTGAAGCTTTTTCTCTCTCTTCAGTTTCTTTGTCTTTTTCCACACATTATAGTAATAGTCTCAGCAAAAGCAGAGTGAAAACTCAGCAACTTTTGTCAGGGTCTTCTGTCTCACACAATGTCCTTTTGACTCTTCCCTTTACACTCCTACCTTTTGTCAGTGCCTCACTCAATGGTCTATTCTTCACCCATCTTTCACAGGAGCCAAAGACTGTACCTTTCCCCCTTCTCATTATTTGTCCCAATCTATTTTAGTGTCAGAGATTCACAAACCTTACTCTTCCATTCATTTAACTTTGGCAAGTTCTGCATTTTTCTGCCCTATTTTTCTATCAACCTGAAATTTCCAAAAGCCCAACTCCTCTTTTTTGTTCCAGTCATGCATTCTTTGCCTCCAAAAATGTAAACATCTCTCACTCAGGTTTATAATCTGACTCTCAGATGTAATTCTGCCCTCACTTTGAGATGAGAGTCCTGAACAGATTCCAGTCTTTCAGGGACAAAGTCTTCTATTATCAGAGAGATGATAAATGAGCAGGAGTTACACATTATCAACTGGCAGGTGATAAACCCATCAAAAATATAGCAAACAAGATTTGCTAAGACAGCTTTTTCCAGTTCCCAGATGTTGCTGAGTTCTTCACTCAGTGGTAGTTTGTCACACTTGCAGGTTGCAGGGACATTGTCTCCAAGACTGAGAGGTTCCTGCAAAAAGCTCAGTTAATCCCTTTTTCCTCATTTTAACCACAGGCTGCAAGCTGACTAAAAATGGTCCCTATGGGTTTTTTCCCTCCTTCTTCTTGTGCAAGAAATTCCAGTTTCTTCCACTCATTTCACAGTCAATCTAGAAGCCAACTTTTGGTACCAGGTTCGCTGGCATATAAATAAATGAATTGGGTTAAAGTCAATTGAATTTAAGGACAGCAAAGAAGAAGCCTAGATAAAGAAAACTATGCTCACAGGGGGTCTCTTTGCAGAACTGAAGATTGTGCAACCAAACTCTGCAGAAAATTCTTTACAGAATTTTGGTTGCAGATACAGGCCAGTTGTATTCAGCAAAATATTTGAAAGAGTGTATAGGATACTTTAATGTAGAAATTCTTTAATCCTGAATACACATTTTAAACCTGCTCAGCTGGTTTAGAATAACTTTTTAAGTAAAGGTTTGCTTTCTATTCCTGGTGTGCTGTTGCATATGTATAGGTTTATATTCTGAGATTATCATAGGTAATCAAGTCAGTTGGAATAAAATGCTAATTATGTTAGGATACCGTTGTACTATATGTATATACAGAGATAATTGAATTTATAGTTCATCTACAGGAAATTCTCAGTGCTACAAAATATCTTAGACTAAATACATTTATTAGAAATCAGAAGGAAAATAAAAAGCAATTCCATTCATTCCAACTGTGGCTTAGAGAGACAATTTTGCAAAGTTCTAAAAACTCCTTTTAACACTAGAGCACTCTTTATTGTGTTGTGTAGATTCCCCATAATCATGTTCTCATTTACAGGCCTGACATGACTGATTTCACCAGAAAAGTTATCCATTATTGAATTACAGGAGATAAACCCATCAATAGGTGTAACAGACAAATTAGAACTATTTGAAGAGTAATATTCTATTTCTGTCAGGAAGTGTAAGCAAATGACCAAGAGTTTACCATATTTACAAAGACAACGACTGTTTGGAAGTAAATGTTTTTAAATTCTTCTTTTAAGGTCATCTCTTTCATCTGGAGCTGCAGCAGTGAATTTGACTTTTTATAAATGGTAGATTTTATCAAAAATATGGTAAAACATTTTACCAAGTTACCTCCCTCACATCAGTGACTTGAAACTAGAAGATTGGAAATTCTTTTCCCCTCTCATTTCCAATAACACGTCAGTATTTGAAGTCACAAATGGATGGTGGCTTTGCTCTTCTTGCCCCTCCTCTGCAAGACAACGGATATATATGCATATGTACATAACCATATATATAGGATCCATTAAGACAAGCTATTTACTTTGTCTTCTTTTTTTAATGTGATTTATTTTATGTTCCAAACATTTTTTGCCTATATACTATGGGATTTGATCAGTTTAATTTTACAGAATAATATTACAAAAAAGTAAAAGCAAGGTTTCAGATGTAACAGCTAAATAAAGATATGGATAATTTTTAATGGATTTTTTTTACATTCAGTTTTAAATACTCTGATAGCTTTTTATCCAGACAGTTTCAAAAAAATATTTCATTACCTATTTAACATTTTCCCAAAGATTTCTCTGTAAGGAAAATTGTCTCAACACCCTCCACCCACCTCCAGCCCCAAACCTCCTTTCCCTGGGGACCAAAGCAAGTCTTTTCTACCACCAATAGCATTGGTGTCTCACAGGACAATTTTCTCACTCTGTGCTAGGGATTCATATACCTTGCCTTTTCCTAATGACAAGCATATTAATGTTTTGTTGTGAAGTCATTATGGTCCTGATGCCTATTTTTGACTACATTCTCATGTTCCTCATGTATTGGCTGTAAATTACAATTATTTACCACTCTAAGTGTAGCATACCTGTAGTGCTCTTCAAACTGCCATTTTTGTATGGCTTTAGAAATTGTATCTCCTTCTGCTATAGATCCTTTACAGAATTTTTATCATTCTTACCATTTTTTTGTTAATCACTGAGTCCCACTGCCTCTTTCTGTTTAGAAAGTGGGGGGGGGGGGGG
>WEKY01023074.1:63814-94144 GCA_013390045.1 Picathartes gymnocephalus
GAGGTAGATTTAAACTTAGTTTCCAGCTTTAGTTATCTAGTAGTAATTCACACACTTTTGCCCCAGGAGATCCATAGAGTCTCTCAGGCTTCTAAACAAATCATAATTCTGGTTGCCACTCTGTCTAAGGATTGGAAAAAGAGAGAAGAAAGAAAGGAGAGTGTTATGATACCTTTTTGAAATTAGTAGAGAAATTGATAATGTTATGTTATTCTTTATTTTATATTTTAGACATAAAAAACCCCCAAGTATTGCAAATTAATAAAAAGGTGCTGCTATGTTTAATTGTTCAGAAAGTCTAAGATGAATTTAAAGACTAACATTTTATTTTATATGCTAATGACATCTGGAAAATGTGAAAAAAATCATGGAAACGTGAACGTTAAGTCTACAAGGATTTTTTTTGGCTGCTATTAGTGGATTGACAGTCTATGATGAAAGTTAGAATTCCATCTCAAGAACAGTTAATAATAGTACATTGAGAACCTTCTTTTTCTGAACTTTCATTATGCTATAGTATTTTGAAACATATAAGGAGTCTTGGTTGCAGAAGTTGATGGTTAATTAATATCTCTAAATTTTATTGTGATTTCCATTTATACAAAAATAGATAATATCTGGAATCTCTTTGTACTTTTAATTTTGTTTTTTAGACTCTGAAATAATCTCCTAAGGTTACCAAGACAGAAACTAAAACAGCTCGTACCAAGTCCTATGGTCATAGCCTATGCAGTATCACTTATGTTTGCCATATTCACTGATCGAGATTAATACTGGGAGGAAATAGGATACAGCTCTCAATTATTATTCAGATTTCTGCTGTTTTGAAAAAAAATACTGCTTAAAAAAAGTCCATGCAAAAACTCGTGCTGTAAAGATCACCAATTACTGATTACGAAAGTGAGTCAGTTCTAAAACAAAAAAAAAGGGAAGATGAGAAAATGCATACAGTAAGTACAAAAATATATTTTTTTTTGTCTAAGAAATCACAAAACATTGCATGTAACCTATGATTTTCTCATGTTTAAGAAGATGACATTCTTTGCAGCAAGACCACAACCAGCTGGAAAGTATTTTAAAACAGTTTTATTTTCTTTTTAAAACTCTGGAATCCATCACCACATGAAGATTTCTTTTACTGATGACCATACATTTGTTTCAGTCTCATCATTCAAGAACAAAAATTGTTTAGTGATCCAGTTTGTTATGGTCAGTATTGTGATGAAACCAGGTACTCCTTTGCTTCCAGATAATCACAGTTAGTTTACTAAGTGGCTTGAATGAGCAGGAGTCAGAAAAATAAAACCATATATTTTTGGCACTGGAAATTTGACAGAAAGGTTAAATTTATCATTATATAAAGGAATTTTCAGGAGAAGCTAGGGCCTCCCTTTGAATTTCTTTGAAACTTTAAACTTGCTCTTTCTAGTTTGTACCCACTATACTTGGAGAGGTGTTCTGTCTGAAAGTGTAGACATGCCCTTAAGTTTTTCTTTCCACAAACTGATAGACACCATATACTTGGTTTAGCTTATTAATTTTTGTTTTAAGGCACATACAGATGTGTAGTACCTTTCCAGTGAAATCCAGTAACCTGCTTAAAAACTAATATCAGAACTGTATCCTGGAGGTTTTTTGGGGTTTGGGGATTTTTTTAAGATTAGAACAAAGTCATTTTCTATGTATGTAAAAGCCAAAAGTGGCACCTTTCTTGATATCTTGAGACCTGAAGCCGTTGTCTAGTTAGGCTTGTACTTAACCCTAGCTTTTGTCTGGCTAAACATGTTTTGAAGGTACAGCCAGTATTTTTGTACTAACACCATAGCACATTGTCCTGCTGTTCATTTTACTGCCTGGTTTGCTGATACATCCTCTAAACTATCAATGACCATTGCCTCTCATTCACATTAGTAGACGCTGTCTTAAGAACCATGAAATATTCTACCTTTTAAGCCTCCTTTTGGCCTCTATGATGGCACCTGGCAATCAAGAAAATTCAAGAGAAGTAGAATATCCCAGTAACTGATTTTTAAAAGTGTTTTTTTTTTTACTTTAAACATGCAACATGATGCACAAATAAAGATAATGTGATCCAGATTTGATATGGAAGATTCATGTGTTAGTATGCATTTTGGGATTAAGGCCATAATAATAAAAGTGAAAAACAGAAGGTGGAGTAGGTGTTCATGTTTAAAACCGAATATTTACTGCCAAGATTGCTAAGGGGAAATGAAGCCATAAGGGAATGTCTTGTTTAACTAAATTCAGAAAGTTTCAGAAAAGGTTAGTGGACATCTGCACATCAAAAGTTTTCTCATGAAAAACGGTTAAGTGCCAGATGAACACAGTGTCAGTTCTGAAACCTTATCACTAATATAAAATTATCCAAGCCATTGTTAAATTAAATTATCTCAAAGTAATAAATAAATCCAAAAGACAGTATAAACTTGTCCAAGCCAGAAATCAAATGCCTCTTTTGGCTAGTTTGCAATAGCTGGCTTTTTGCCTTTTATCTTTTAGTATACAAGCTCTTTTCTAATGGTCTTTTCATCTCTAATGTTCTGTGGTCGTCTTTTTTCCTTTACTGTAATTAGGGTAAGCTGCACAATTCAGCCCAACAGTTGGCCCTTGTAGTTGCTAAGGTAATAACATGTGTTTTCTTATTCCATCTCTTAATATAGTCCTGTATTGATTCCTGTGTTATCTGAAGGTAAGCAATGGATGCAGGCTTCCTGAAAGGGGGAAGACTGACAGGTCCCCAGACCTGTATCTTTCTGTTCTATTCTCTAAGGATAAATTCTTCACCAAGACTGATAATTTGACACCTTGGTGAGTGTGAACACCCTCTGGCTATCTCTTCCCTGCAATCTCTCATCTCAAATTAACATTTACTTTCTTAACCCCTACACTTGAAGACTTCAGGATATTAGCCATATCTTTGTCTCAGAGTAGCCACTAAAACTCTGCTGTTCCAGCTCCTGGACACTGACTTGAGACATTTGGCCAATATAGTATGATCTACCATAGACATTTGGTCAATGTGGCATGATCTATCTTATTCATCCAAAACACATTAAGTGTTCAGACACTGAATGTATCTTACAGATAGGCCAGGTTTAAACACTAGACCAAATAATGTTATTTCTACACAGTGACATTTACTTCAGCTTTACTAAAGACATTATAGATGACTCAATGCAGGTTAACAGGTGGGCTAATCTGCTTCACCAAGGATTTTTTAAAAATAGAATATGTAATTTATTATAAGTAATTAATTACAAGTATTTACTTCAAATATTAAGATTGAGTCATCCATTTCACAAATATCAGCATGGCAGATGTGGAAACAAAATGTTCTTTAATCTCTAACCATAAATTTAAATAAAACAGAAGTATTTTATTCTTACAGATCTCCATCATCTAACCAACTGTGGCTGTTTTCCTGAATCATTTCATTTTATACAGACAGATGAATATTGTACCAAACTTAATTTTGTATGATCTTAAAACAGTGGAAAGTTAAAGAAATGTATGATTCTCAATCTTCTTTTGCATGCTCAGAATTAATTTTTATTTTCTTATTGTGGGCATTTATCACAGGTATAATCTTGAAAGGGAAATTTACTTGATTTATTGGCAATTAACATAAACTTTTAATCACTGATTCCAGTTGTGAGAAAGAGAGAAGACAAACAGAATGTTAGAGAAAACTCTTCACCTTCACCCACACACCTCTCCTTCTGCTTCCTCATCTCCAGTATCTGATGTCACGTGTTGCATTTGGTCCCTTCAGTGATGGGGCATGTGGTCCTGGAAACTGGTCTGCAGCAGCTCTTTCCCTGTGCTGCTCTTTGCTTCTTACTCCTTTCACCTGCTCTGGCATGAATTGTTACATAACCTGCAGACCTCTGGGGCCCATCTGCCTGCTCGAGCATGGCTTCATCCATGGGATATAACTCTCCTCAGAGGTGCACCTTTATTTTATTATGGTCGCAGTTTTTGGAAGAGCAGAACAAAGCTTGTGGTAAGAATGTAGCTAGAAATGGTATATTTAGGTTTTTGTTAACACACTTCTCACTTTTGAGACTTAAATAATTTGTGCTTTCAAGTCCCAATGAAAGAAGGCTTTCTGTTTTCATTAATCCTCACCACACTGACTAGAATAGTAGATCAAGAATATTAAACATTAGTTGTAGGTTATGCATTCCTGCGTCTGGTTAACAAATGTGCCCAATTCTCTACTTGTATTACTACTGCAGTGCACAGAAAGCAAATTTTGTGGCAGTCAGTGCTCAGAGATGGTTTCATACATCATTCTTTTTTTAAATGAGTGGCATAAACTTGGTGCTTAAAAATCACATGCCACTCTCCCCTGATCCAAGACACTACCTGTGAACCCATGGTATCGGGCTCTTGTTTATTTGTGAGGCAAAGTGGATTCTATCTAGCTGCTGGTTTTGGAAGGGGCAGGTTTGGGGGAAACACCAAAGGTTTTTTAATGACTATTTTGTTTCACAAAAAACACATCCTTGTGGATGATTTCCTGTTGGGGAAGCTGTTCATAAAATGTTTTTAACTATGGTTGCCATCAGGCCAGCTGCAACTCTCTCATTTCTATATCCTCAAACTAGTATATCCTCCTGCTGATTCTTGCAGGCTCTGCTAGAGCAATATAATAAATCCACAGGATGGACAGTGAGACAGGTAGGAGAGGCAAATGTTATCCATTTTTAAATATGCAATTCAAAATTTTCCCTGTGATATGATCAATGCAAACACCAGTTACATCATGAAAGCCCAGGTGATTGCCTAGATTAACAGTGTGGTATGTTCTTCTTCATCCAGCCTCAGGGAGGCTGTATAGGAGTATCAATTTTGTGAGGGAAAGAGATGTAGTCTGGTGCTCCTGGCAGTGGCCTCAGTTCTCTGAAAGAGGTCAGTGGGACAGGCTCTGTGTACAAACACTAGCTGCTGCTTCATCTCTGCCTGTAAACAAGGTTGTTGCAAGGCCAGACTAGTCTCCCAAGACTTCTCCAAGCTGTAGAATCACGCAGAAAGCAAATATGTACATTGCATTTATTTATATTAGTGTAACTTTAAAATATAGCTGATACGCCATGTTAAAGTTGTGAGAAAACACACTTTTACAGAACTTACAGGTTTCATAGTACATCTTCATTCTTTCTTCTGTTTACACTGTAAAAGCACACACACTCTCTATGGATAATACATCCACTGCTGCCCGAAAAGTCAGGCATATACTCATTAGAAAATGTTTATATTGTAACTTTCACAAAGATGATACTCTTTTTAGGAGTTCTTTCTTTATGTTCTTTCTCATATTGCACAAGATGTGGATATTACTGTGTACAAAAGATTTAGAATACAAAGGGTGTGGGCTACCAGCAGTATCACACCCAAGTTAATACTGTTGTTATTTTTGCGCTTATCATACATTCTTTTTTTAAAAAGCTGCTTCAGCAAGATGCTAGATCAAAAATTGCAGAATTAGTTGTGGTCAGACCCCAGTGATGTGTGTGTGTTTCATTTTGTAATACATGTGATATATAAGAAAAAAAAAAAAACAAAGAAAAGGGTAATTTTTTCTGTGTCTCTATGAGTATCGAATGCTTAATAAAACTCATTTTTTATTTTTTGTTCAAATAGGCAGAAAAATGTCAATGCAATGAGTTAAATTACCTAATATTTCACCAGGCTCGTAACACATTATTAGTGTGAAATACTGTAAATTAAGATGGTGATCAACTACTTCTAACATCCAAACAATTCAAGCACATATACTACTTAATACTGTGTTGCCGTAAAACATTACCATGGTAGGACTGAACTCCCTAAAGCCACTTAGTACAGTGATGCTTTCTGATGTTTTTTGATGAAAAGTAATACATGAAACTTTTTAGAACTTCATGTGTTAATCTTTCCTTTTTATTCTGTCCTTCATGGATTCAGATCCCTAATGAAATTCTAGCATGCAATAAGAATGTGTTGTTTTGTTTGGGAATTATTTGTTATTTCTTATTAAAGGTATTGGTTTGGGAAAGGATATTATATTAACTTTATATTTAATTATGTGGTTTTTTCACTTATGCTTAATATTTTCAAGGAAAGTAAAAAATTAACATTATTCTTTGGGAAATATTGAAAAAAAGCCATTTGAGTTTGATCTACTGCATTATTCTGCATGATGTTGTACCACTGTAAATTGCACATATCATTAAAAAGGAAGCCAGTTTTCATTACTGTGGAGAAAACACAAAATGAAAAACAGCTCATTCTTCAGTGAAATTCTGTCATACTTTCTATCATGACTTCGTGGTCTTGTGATTGTTCCAGATCTACTGAACTAATGTGAGCTGCAATACTGGGTTTTGGACACTCCAAGGGAAATTAATATGAGTGAAAATGAAATAAAGATGGCTTATTGTGGTTGAGCTTCAGCTTCTTGCTATATATTTTAATTTGTAAGAATTGATGATGAAAGTTTTATTGAAGTGGATTTTGAAATTTTGAGTTTAGTTTGCATTTCCAATGAGTTTGTACATTTGTCTCCTTGTGTGAGAATCTTTGAGTCAAGTACAAGTATTTCACAATGAATTTGATTAGAAGGTTGGGGTATGAAGAGCAATTTCATTCATATTCTATGTGACAAAATTGAGTATTGCAGTCTTATAATGGATATACACACACACACACACACATATATATATATATAAAGGTATTTATTTGTCAGCATTTGTCTTATTATACTGCTTTGGTTTGCTGGCTTAAATGAAATGTAAAAGCTATAAAAAAATTTAAAAAACCGAAAAAACTAGGGCTTTGCCCAATATACCCCAGTGTTCACAGTGTAAGGTAGGAATCATGGTCTCAAGTGAGGAATAATGTGGGAGAAAGCTTGGAGATAGAATTGGTGTCACAGTCCAACAGAAAGGAGAGCTGTGTCAGCCGTTAAAGAGTTTCAGAACACAGGCTGAACGTGTAAGCTGAGGGTGACACAGCATCCCCAAGTAATTCTCGAGTCAGGTGCTACAGTCACCTCTCCGTTCAGTTCTACAGATACTGTGGTGCCAGGTTGAAGTATTATCCCACCCCTGCTTGCTTTATGCAGCTGGTTTTCTGGAAGAAAGTTTGTTCTGTCTCTTACCAGATGCAGAAATACTTGCTTTTCACTTTCTCTCTTCCACAAGGAGGGTATAGCCTTCCCCTTTTAGAAGGAGAATTAATGAAGAAATCTATGCAGGACAGTAGAGGATAGTTTGTGTCTTTTATGTTTCTTGTGCACCCTAACATATGTGCTGTACTTTGGTGGTCCTCCTCAGCTCTACTGCATATCTTGAGGTGTACAGCCCCATTTCCAGGAAACCTGAAATCTTTGAAGATGAGAAACTTAAAGGCGCAAAGAAGCTAAGTCAGGCAACACAGTCAGTGTAACTAGAAATGCTTGAGAGGCAGAAATAAAATAATGAGCAAAAATGTCAGCTGCTAAAGAAAGAAACTTTTTCCTGCCATCCTCAACAGATGAGGCAGTGAACGCTTTCAAGCTACCTGCAAAGATGAATTCTAAATATTTGGGATATGGGGAAATGAACAGGTATGCCACTGACAGTAATAAAAAAGAAGCAGAAAAATTGTAATTATTTCATATGTTTCTGCAATACTTACATTGTTAAGGTCAACGAAATCCTGCAAAAAAGGCTGATGTAAATCAGTAACCCTAAAGGAGAGCAAGGTTATGCACTTTATTATTAGGCATGAGGCAGGAAGCCTTTTCTTTGACAGGATAAACGAGAGCCATTGAGGCACAAGAAAGAAGAAACACATTGGTTGGAGCCATTATTTTTGCCCCTCCTCCTTTTTTCCCTAGAAGACTGAGGGCAGCGTTCTTTATTGTGATGATCAGATAAGATAGTATGGTGAAGGCACTGGGGCCTTGCAGTCATTAAGATGCTGATTGCCCAGTGTCACAAGCCTGCTGAGAAATTGAACCACTAAGGCAGATCCTGGTGGGTGAGTTAGAATCATGTTTTCCTGATGTTGTTTTGTTTTGCAGTAATTTTTAGAGCAGCAAATCTACTTAACTCTTCCTGTGAGAAAACTCTGTGAGCTTATTCTTCATTCTCACATTATCATGATTATGATTGTCATTATTACTATTATTATTATTATTATACTAACTCTGACTGACCAGTCCTGTCTGTAGCTTTTTTCAGAGCAGCTAATTTGGTTGGGTTATACTCCAGTTCTGGAGTAAGTGCTATTTCAGTTTGTTGGAGAACATTCATAGCTCCAGACACCTCAGTCAGGTTTAGGATTCCCCAGGAATCTCCAGGCCAGTTATACAGCAAGGAGCAGGCAGCAAGGTGATAGCATGTGATTGCATGTGAAGAAAGTTAAACATGTCATTTACTCTGAACCTAGCATGCCACACTATGGAAAGGTGGTAACATTTTTCACTCCTAGGAAGTCTATGGGTTTGTTGCAGAATTGTGTGTCTTAGTGTAGTCATTTGGAGACCAATCTTTACTGCTTGAGCTTCCGAGAAAGTCACAGATGAATGTAGAATGATACCACTGAAGATAGCCTACTGTCTCAGCCTCTGCTACGCTGGAGTTAATCACCCTCCGAGGAAACTGGCTTAGTGAAAGCTCTGAGAGTAAGTGGATCATTTGAGATTTTTTTTTTCATTCTGGTTCTGCTCACATCTTGCTCTTGGCTACTGCCTTTATTTAAGAATAATTACACTGAAAGTGTGTCAGGGATGGACACTGGAGAGCAGAAGTAGCCTGAACTTCTTTCTAAATTCCTATTTTGTTCCTTTACAGTGAACCATCTCAGGAGATTCAATTAGAATAAAATATTATGCCACCTTGTGCCTACTTTTGAAAAAAAATAAAACAAAACCTTTTTAGTCTAATGGATGTAGACAATCAAACTGAAGGAAGATGTAGGGTTTCCTATGATAGCCGTTTCCTCTGTCATTGACAGGTTTGGCAATTTTAGACTTTTTTAGCTGTGACTCTTCTGATGCCATAAAAAGCTGTATAGACAGAATTATCTACACGTCTGGATGGTGTATTTTCAGTGTCTACATCTTTGGACTCTCAGAAGAGCATCAGTTGCTTTAGTGTTTGTGGTAAAGTTTGATTCTTTGCTCTGTATTGGAAAAATATCACATTTCTAAATATGCATAGGAAAGCCTGTAGCTATAGTTTGCTGTATACTTGATAGCATCTTAGGAATGGAAATAAATGCTCTTCATTCCTCCTCTTTTTATATATTTAATACTAATATTGGGGGGAAATGTTTTGCAATAAGTAGAACAAATTGCTTAAAATGACACATCCACCTCTGAGCAGTCTTTGGTGCCTTTACACTAATCTAATGATTTATCTAACACTAGAACAGGTTTCCAAAATCAGCCAGATTTTCACAATGTATGACCAGCAGGTCAAGAGTAAGAGAGAACAGAGCATGTTCCAAAGCAATTTAGTACATTTTATGTCTGCCAACTGTTTTCTGTCTATATACTTTCAATCCAAGTCAAGTTGCAAGTGAACTGATTCTTGTGATCTCAACTTAGTGTTATAAAACAGTATGTATATTGCAGAATTGGTGCACATTTTGGCAGTTATGGGAAATCGTTATGTCTAAGTGAGGAAGGCTGATGTTTGCTCGAGCAGTGAGGAAGTCTCTCAACATCTGTAATTTTTTAACAGAAGACACCAGCTTCCAAATTACCAACATTCTTCTATCTGTCTATTGTTCAGGAACAGCTTTTATAAGAACCTGAGAACATCTGTTGATAACTTTTGGTTCATTAGACCTTTTTTCCCACTGGTGTGTTATATTCCAATTTCTTTTTCTACTGAAGATGGTTCTGCAGAATACCACCTGTTGTTTCTAGTTCTGTGAAAAGTTTTCAAGCTTCTTGTTAGCTATAACACCTTTCCTGTAAATATCATTCCAACAGAGTAATTCAGCCAAAGGGATACAAAGGTCTCACCAGGAGGAAGTCATGACAGAGCACCAAGTTATAGCTATGTATATATAAGCAATTATTTGTAGCTGCTCACTATTTCAAAATAATTGGATCAACAGTGTGTTTTCTTTAAGAATAGAATAACTCTTATTGCTGGTTTTTTGGACACACATTTTTTCCGGTTGTAAGCAAGGCACAGATCTCACATATAATGAAAGTTCATTACAAGTTCGAATGGGAAATATTTGTATACCTACTATGATAATTGTTCCTATTATAGATTACTTCAAACATATCCTATTATGGTTTTGGTATGCTGTATCTTAAGAAATATAACTGAATATAAAATTTCTTCTTCAGCAATGAAATAGGATTATATTGTTTGGCATTACTGATTTCTGGGCAAAAACGTATGCGCTTCCATTTTGATGTATAAAGGTTCTAAACTCTCCCTCCAAATTTAAAGCTGACTTGCATGTAAAGTAAAATTAAAAATTTGATACCTTTAAGAAATTTCTGATGATATTCTGCATGCTTTTGATTATGGAGGTAGGAAGAACATTGAGTTACATTTAAAACATGTTTTTTTAAATACTTGGATTATCCAGCATTATGTGTTTTAGAGACATACATACCTGTCATATACCTGTTCAGAGAGAGAATAACTTATTCTCTTTCAATAAGAAGAACTAAATATATATTTATTAGGATTACTGTCAACTGTATTTATGACATCGTTAATAATTATTAAAAATAGTAAACATTCATGTGTTTAGAGAATAGTTTAATATAGTAACAACTATATACTATATTGTTCTCTTTGCCACTGCCTTATTTTGTCATCAGGAGAGGAGAGAGAGGATCCTGGATGTAAAATCACTGAATTCTTTTTTTCGATTTTCTTTGTACAATGCTAATCATTTTACAAAGACTTGCTGACGCGATGCCCTGTGTGCCCGGTGTCCAGGTCACCACGCCGAGATGGACATCTCCTGTCTTTGGAGCTCCTCGGGAGCAATGGTGAGGGAAAACCGAAGGCCACTTATGGGCAGTTGGCAGAACGCGCAGTGAAGGCAAACACAAGGGCGGACTCCAGTCTCTGATGTTCCAATCTTGATTTATTTGTTGAAGGGGCAGAGATCTGGGAGCCCTAACCACAAGGGACCAGCCTCCATGAGGACTGGCTCCAAGTGGCTGAGGAGGAACAGTGACATAGGATTTTATATGGCTGGCTGACAGGGGTGGAGCATGGGACTGAACCAATGAGGGTACAACAGAGGTGGGTCTCAGGGCAGACAGACTTACACAATAACAAATGAATAAGCAGGGAGGCAGGGATACATACAGTTGAACCAATGGGTAACTAAATAACAAAGAACATTCTGGCTAGGGAGGCAGGGCTCGGGGAAACTGACAAGGGAGAGAGAGGGATAACAGAGCAACAGGGGCAGAGCTTATGTGACAATCAAATAAGGAACAAACCAAGTAGAGAGAGGAGAGAAGGGGAGAATCTGGAACATACCAATCATACACAAAAACCTACTGCAACAACTTGCATACTTATTTGATTTCCTTTTTCCTTTGCCTTCATGTTAAATATGTTATAGCACGACATAATGCCACCTATTCCATCTACATACAGTGAAAACTACAGAAACGATGTTTTAAAAAGCTGTTTTCTTCCAAGTTCCTCTATTTTTGGGATAATTTTCTACCTGTGTCTAGTGATGTGTTAGAATAATGCTTTTTAAACAATATCTGAAGTTACAGAATTAATATTTCTATCATTGTTTTTTTTTTTAAATCAAGAATCAAAGCTAATGTTTTGATCAGAATTTCAATAGTTTGTTTTATTCCTGCAAAGTACATTACCTATTTTGGTAACTGTAAGTAGTGTTACTACTGGTTGGTCTCCATGATGTTTTGCCAGGAACTGGCATAATCCCAAAGACTTTTTCTCAAAATTTCAGAGGGATTAAGAGTAAGATTAAGAGTTGTTTTTGGAACACAGCCATAAAGTTTATGCCAAAGTGAGTCTAGCCATAATGTGTGGGTGTACATTACTTCGTATTGCCTTCTCTTTTACCTTAAAAGAAGAATTATCTATTCCAAAATAAATTCGAAGTGCAGAGCTGAGCCCACCCAAAGTACCTCTGCTGATCTTGAACTGTGCAGTGCTGACTTTTTACTAAGCATATCTTATCTGTCATTCAGATGTCAGTCCTCTAATTCCAGGCACCTTCCTGTTGCACAGGCCAGAGGAAGAATACCATGTGTGAAGCAAAAATCCACATACTTCAGGGGTGATCTGTATAAAATTTTCTGAATACCCTTTTTATTATTTTTATGATTATTAATTTTTATAAGGAGTTAACTTATAATCAGCCAACTTTCTGCTTATTTTTCCAAACCTCCTTCTGATGGACTCTACAGCCAACAGAAACTGTTTATCATGGTATGTTTATGATGTGTTAATCTTATTTTTAATTAAGTAATTTTAGAAAACTAATTTTTCTACTTGCAGCCTTGTTTTGCCATAATATGGTAAAACACAGTAAAGGATCTCCAATTTTTTGGCTCTAAGAGTCTCTTTCTGTGACTAAAGTTATTCTTTTTTTTCTATACTATTTTAAGAATTGCATATAAATGATAACTTTTAGTCAATGTTTTAAAAAAAATCAAATGAAAAACACTAATATTATCCATAATGCATACACATTAATTTAAAAAATAGCAGCATCTTCAGTATCAATATGAGTGAAAGTTTAGCTTTCTCTCAGTGGCATGTCCAGTATTTTTGGTTGATTAGATAATAGCTTCTTTGTGGTTTTGTTCATTTGTGAGCATAATGGAAGTGAAGGTGAATAGACAAAGAGACACTACCTCAAGATTCTTGTATAAAACCTTTTCCAATGAGTGGAGTCAATAGAACCGGTTCCTAGCTATCTCATGTACTGCCATTTGAATCAGAGCAGAGATGCGTAAAATGCTGAAAACAGTACAAGTGACTGTTAGAGTTGCTAGGCTTTTGTGTTTATTTACACAGATGTAATTAAACAATGGACAGCACAGAATATAATTATGTCCAGTAACCTTAACTGCAAAATTAGTTTATGCTGCAGTAACTATTTTTACATAATAAAGAACAACAGAAAATGTACGAGGAAATATGGTGAAGCAAAGTTCCCATTTGTCTTGAGTAGTCTTTAGGAAATTGTTCAGGATTCAGCAGAATAAAAAATTACAAGTTAATGGAACTTAGATTTGATAAATCAGGCAGTTAGGAAGCAGAGGCATTAAAAGAACAGCATTTTTAAGGAAAATATAAAACTATATCTGTCATCATAAAGTTTCATAGTAGTAAGGCTTGTACTGAGCAGGGCATTAGGATTTCAGGTCACAAGCTGCTGTTTTAGTTAGCCATGCCAGGAACTTTGAGAGGTTCCAGTGAAGTTTGAAGTCTGATTTTGCTATCCCTATTTCTTCAGCTAGTCAGCTATGGCTCACATTTGGTTCCGAGACTCATCCCTTCATCTGCTTGTTTTGGACCTGACAACTCTGTCTAAAATTCTTTGACACCTATTTCACTCTGAGGAAATTGCTTGTTGGCATTTTCTCTTTTGTCACTAATGTGTCTATGAAGAACAATTTCATTCCTTCTTTTTTCTCCAAGTTTTTTTACCACTGAAATCTAGGCAAAGAATCTGAGATGGAACTATGAATGCAGATGCATATTTCCCCCTTATTTCTATAAAGCTGTTAGGATACTGCAAGCACTGTTGAATGCTGTCAACATATGACAAGTACCAGCAGAATGTTAGCTGGCTTTCAGCTAGAAAACAAGCAGTAACTACAGGTCACAGGATAAACATAGATACAGGAAAAACATGCAGCAGGAAAACATGAAAATTAACATATATAAGCACAACAAAATTGTATAAAGTACACATTAACTCTCTCAGTCCCATCTTCCAATATGTACTCCTAAGTGACACAAGGGCCAGGAGCAGTTTCAAGTCCTAAGTGATGTTGGAATATTAACTTCCACACAGCAGTGCTTTGGTATATTCAGGTTCTGCAGTGATGAGTGTTGTCCTAAATCTAGTAGTACACTTAGAGAAGTTACAGCAAGAAAAGGGAATATGAAGCTCTGCTGGAACTCAGGAACCCTTGCAGAATACATATGTATGACACGTCTTTTCTTCAGCACGTGCATCCCTGGGAAGAACATTAAGCCAACAAAGCTGTAAGAATGGCATGATTACGCTCCACAGACCTGCTCATGTGTCACTTATAGTTGATATCCCGAGATGCCTAGGTGTTAAGATTTAGCAGTGGTCACAGGGAAATCTTATCAAAATCTGAAACTGAATCCAGACCATCTTGTGCCTAAGTTGAATTCCTGAATACTTTATTTCCTGAGTGATTATTCCTGCTCTTACATGAGCACTGCCTCATTTGAATGTGGCAAATAGAAGGATAGGTAAAAACTTAGGAAAATAATTTTGCTCAACCCATTTTGCAGGTTTTCTTGAAGCATGACTCAAGAGCAGGGAAGCAGCAGAGACCTATTTAGTAAAAAAATCCCAGTGTTAAGTTCTATTGTATTTTAAAGAATCATTGCAGAAATTTTATTTGTTTTTTTGTTTCTAAAATGTTTATAATTTCCCTGATAATACGTACTGTTTATTCCTCATTAGGAGGGGAGATTAAATGTCCTTTTTTGCAGAATTTGTTTTGCTAAGGGTTCACAAAACATGTCACTATCATCTTACAGTCTTTAAGTAATACGTGTCCTTTTAACAGATTTATTTTTCAGTTATTAGAAAGAGTGTATATTAGAAGAGTTGCTCAGACATCTGAACTTCAAAAGATTCATTATATGAACAGATACAAGGTATTTCATGAGTCATGGAGAAAGCTGCGAGGGGGAGTCCCAAGTCTCAAGGATAGTATTAAAAACTGCTTGATGGTAAACAGATGTATCAGATTCAAGGTTAAGCCTTAGGGAGCTTAGGTTTTGAGGTGGTATCTAGGCGTTCTGTTTTCTTTTTTTCATGACTGTTGAGTTTGTATATAATATTTTTCTGCAGAGAAAAGCTGACATTACAGGTGGGTAAAACGAAATTTGATGGGTTAAAGTTATATCATGATACAGATTCATAGGGAGATAAGAGAGGGAGTGTGCTGCTGAAACATAAACATACAGTAGGTCATTGCAGTTGTCTGTATATTGCTTGTTACTCTTAATATATACTGATACATCAACACACAAAAAACCCAAAGATGTACAGTTGGCTGTATTGCAGGACCCATGTGTATTGTTTCTCTCAAAAACACTTTTTTCTTCTAATTGACCACAGATGTTTAGATCTCTTTCTTTTTGAACAGTAAAAGCCAGAAAGCCATAACTGATGGCAAACCTTTCCCTTTCCCTTTCACCACAACTTGCATAGATTACAGTTTCTCTGAAAAATGTCTCTGGTGTTTTAGAGCTTTCTGATACACAGTAACGCTATATGGAATTAACAAGCATTGCTGTGTGGCTGTTCTTCTATGCACCAGTGTAGCAAACTGAGAATCAGCTGCAAGTGTGATTCAAACCTGTCATTTATTTAGACTTTTTTTAGCCTTAGAAAAAGCTACAAAGCTTTTCTTTTTACAAAGAGTAATCAACTTCATCTTCTGCTTTTTGAATCTTCAATTAATAGATTAGTCCAGTATTCCTAATAATTTCCCTTCATTATCAAAGAAGTATGATGTTTGTGAAGGGACATAAAAGTGCTGAAGTTCAAAAAAATAGTACTATATATTGTCTGCATATCTCTCGGGAATATTATAAAGAGAAATTTCAGCAATACTGAAAAGAGTAAACACAAATTTTCAAAAATAAGAAAGAAATCCAATGACCCTTAAGAAACCAAAGCTAGAAATACAGTAATAAAGACACTAGAGACTTGACTCAAAAGATCAGTTATACTCCTACCTCTTCTAATGTTTTCCTGTGTAGTTGTAGGCAAATCTCTTTGTATTTCCATTAACCTTCAAAAAACCGCAATACTAACTCCTTCTTTGTTTTTGTTGTTTACTTAAACATGCTTACTAGAGGCATCGGAGAAAAAAAAAAGCTATTTTTCCACCATTTCCTCGCTTATTATTCGTACACTAACTTTTCTTTCCTTTCCAGCTCTAGAAATCAAATATAGATCTTGCAGATCTACCAACTGCAGGAAAAGAATCTGGGCTCCCTCCTTCCAGGAGGTGAGTTTGACAACAATTTTAATCACTTTATAACCCACAGCGTGCCATTAGCTGGGGAATGGAACATAGATCTGAATTAAATAAAATGCCACTCATAGTCAGGAGTCCTTTGGAGCTGTTACCATTACAATAAGTTATTTTTATTACTGCACAAATGTATTGATTTATGAGCACACAATAAATCCAAAAAATAGGCACATTTATAACACAGGAGAAAGAAATATGAGGAAAAAGAGAAATGTAAATTCCTCCACATTGTGTTTTTCAGAATAGCCAATGTTTTTAATGAATAAAAGAAAATACATATCATAAAACTGAAATGATAGGTCATAGTAAGTAGGAGTAGGATAATAACATCATATAAAAAACTCCTGGAAAACAATAGCATTTAAGTTCTTAACTGCCAGACCTCATTTAAAAACAGACTAAATATCCTTTGTCTGTCATGCAGTTTATTGGAATTGCATGAATGGTTCAGCATAATTCCACTCTTACACCTTGGTGCAATGTCAAAACAGAATTTCGTCTGAACCAGGCAGCAGACTGCCACCTGACTGACATTTATCAGTCTTTACCCTGTTCTTCTAACAGTGTTCTGAATGGAATTTTGGTCTCATGGACCATGGGAGTTTTGAAGAACCATATATTTGTTACTGACCAGGTGCCAACCAATACTGAGTATGCAGATTGCTCTTTATCTGTACATAGCAAACCCTGTATTGAGGATGCAGTGGCACTGCTGCTCCCGTTTAGCAAGTCAGAAAACTGAAACACAGAACGTGTAAGGTGTTGAAAAATTTGCTGGCAGGACACAGCTGTTCTGTATGGTTACCTGTTAGCAGAGCATGCTACCTGACTTCCACCAGATTTTCTGGTAATAATTATAGCATGAAAGGCTGACCTAGCACATACAGTATATAAATTAGCACTTCAAGATGGGGATATGGATTTTTTCTATCCCACTGTTTTCCAACTGTTCTCTCTTCATACATACACACAGACAAGATCTTGTGGATTGTTCCATTTTTGGATGAAAAATAGGTGAACTTCCAAATACTCTGATTGTTCTGAATTGTTAGCAAACAATTCAGAAATAAAACAAGTACACTTACACTGTATTGTATATTCATGACACTGAAATGGAAACTTTGAAAGGTCTTTTAATATCAATAAAAGCAGTTGTTTTCCCTGAAATATGTAAATTTGATTAAATAAAACCATCTTAAAATCTTTCCTTTCTAACATTCACTAGTTTTAGAAGAAATAATTTGGTTCAAGTGCTGCACTCTTAGCCTGCCTCAGCCAAATGCTGCAAGGTCTTAAGTGTAGCGCACGCCTTTGAAGGTTTTAGCGGGTCTTTAGTAATGCCATAGTCCTTATGCTGGCACCCAGCCCAGGATGAATTTTACTTTTGATGGCAACAGCTGTGTATCTATCAGGTTTCTGAATATGAGAGGAGCACAGAGCAGGGTGGTGCAGTCCCCAGGCAGCTGCCGAAAGCGGGAGAAGCAGAACTGCCGTGCTGGGATCAGGGCTACCAAGTAACTGGCACCAGCTGGGGTATTTGTCCTTTGACCTGTGACCCTTCTAATGCTGCTCCAAACCTTTCTGGCAGTTAGGCATTTTGGAAGGCACATTCCTACCCTGTGGACAACCTCAGTTATAGGTGTCACTCCTAGAAGCACAAACACTGTCTCTTTTTCTCTTCGTAGTAATCCCTCTGTTAGCAGCAATTTGCCATGTAAACGTGGCAACTAGTGGTTGCACTTACAAGTCTTGCAAATAAAAATATTATGGGACAAAAACTTTGCAAATAAAAGATTATAACAATTGGAGTGCTTTGAATATTGTGAAATCAAGAAATGACATCTCTAAAGCAATAAACAAGCATTTAAATAATGTACTAAAATTTTATGCTTCACAGAAGATACATGACAGCCTGCTTTTATTACCATTATTATGGATGTTTATCTTAATATTTTTGAAGATTCAACTCTATTCTTTGACAGGCTTTTCAAGAATGGACAAAGAACAAAGCTGAGATTTTTCTGCTTCCTAGAGAGTTTAAACAGAAGAAAGAGGAAACATGATGGGTTTCAATGTTTCTTCTGATTTTTATTTTTACTGGCTAATATTGAATAATGTTTTCTTTCATTATTTTGTCATGTGGAGACTGAGTAACCTAGTGACTGTTTAGTTAAACATGAAGTTAAAAAAAAATAAAAGTAAAATCAGCTCTTTTCTGAATTATCAAGATTTGGGCTTACTTACTGAAAGAGTGCTGATGAGCACACCTTCAGGATTTTTCTCAGTGACTCCTCCCTTCACACTGGCAATATAATCTAACAGCACCACAGAGCTGTCAAGACGGGGGAGCCAGCGGCACTGCTCCCTGTCCATCCCTCTCACTGTACCACAAGCAGACTCTGCAGCATGTCCTACGTGCTGTTCTCAACACCTCGTGTTCACCTGCAGGTAAACCTGGGGGCCCCTCAGGTCTGGGGCCTGTGAGGTCTGCGGCAGGTAACTGGAGGGCACAGGGGAGGACGAGGGACCTCGTTTTGCACCATGCAGCTGTAACAGGTCTGTCTGCAAAACAGCATGAGTACTTTAATGTAGTAATCTCAGTACAAATAAAATTAAATTAAAAAAGAGGGGGAGAGTAGGCTATAAAGGGAGCAATTATACTTTAAGTTAGACATTTGAGTGGATTTAGGTGGTTTGTTTTCAACATACCTCTGCTTGTCTATTGATCAACATCCCCTGGGATCAAGACACCTTCCCGAAAATCTGCTCTATTACCTTCTCCATCTGAAAAATAAAGACATAGGTGTATTGCAGTGAATATCTCTATATAAGGAACTTTTCTCTGCATTCCAGTCTCACCCTGCATATCCTAGAAATCAAAACTCAGTGAATTGAATAGTTCCCCACTGCTGTAAGGCACTTCAGATATAGACTTAGCCATTCCTGAGCTCCTCTTTCTTTCCTGTTTCCTGTGTTTCAGACAGACCTTTAAGATCAACAGACCCACATATTTTTATTAATTCATTTTCTGTCATGTTTTATGGTTTTATCACTGGTACATTTTTACTGCTACTAAAATACTACTTGTGGCCAGTCTACCTCTCCTCACTCTCATCCCCTTCATGTTTCTGTCATCCTCACAAAGTGTCTTGGGCTCCGTTTAATCCTTTCTCACTTTTCTGAACTCTGTTTTGATCTTCCACCAGTTCTCTTGTGCCATTCCCATTCTGTCAAGTCCCCTAGAGAAAGTTTTTCCTTCATGGTCTCCTTAGTCCTTGTCTTCTCTTGTATGTAAGGGTTACCTGATTGTCTACCTGCCTTTTTTTTTTCCAATAAAGACCATCAAATACACAAAACCCCATGACTGAGGAAGATCATTCCACTTTTATCATTTCCAGCAGCAATATTTGCGACCTTGTCATGAATTGATTGGCTTTTACTGTGGATGTTACAAATACAGTATTTGATTCTCCTTCCAATTACATCTATTTTAGTATAATTCCATTTGATTCAGTCAAGTTATTCTTAAATTAGCAATATAATTGAGAGGTTAATTGAACTAGGAGGTCAAAATTTGGATTTACCTCCCTCCAATCCTTTGTAATGAAAGATGGAATATTCCCAGGGAGAAGTTAAATAGAATAAATGTTACAGCTTGGCAATTGGGTTTTTTTAAATACCTATTTCTAAAACTTGATTGCAAGGCTATTGTCTGTATACATTTCTTTCACCTCTTAGTTTTGTCCTTTCTGTTAACACAAATCCTGGATATATTATGAGACTTTTTAAATGCTGAGGTAGCACATATTAGTTTTGTTGAGGACATTTTCTGTGGATAGATATGAGACAAGAAAGTGAACTGTGATCCATATAGTCAATTAAAACCTAATTAATTTATTTAGACTGCAAAAGGAAATTCGTCTGTCATCTTCACATGCATCTTGTTTCCTTCTCATAATTCTGCCCACATTAGTTCCACCTAGAAACTGAAAGATAAAAATTAAAATCTCAAATAGCTTAAAATAGAAAAGTTGTTTCCTGAGTGTGTGCAATAGGAACAACTTGGTACTGTAGGTCCTTGGATTTATATTTTCCAAGACAAAAACTTGATGCCGATTAACACAGATTTTTTCACATCTTGTTTTCTGCCTGTAGTATTTCATGAAAACAATTTTTTTAGAAATATATAAATTTTTTTAATTCTATTATCTGGGCCAATCATGTGATGTAAGTGTAAACAGCAAAAATTGTATAAAACTTGTTAGAATCAATGGAGACTTCAATTCTGATAACTTAGAGGAAAATACTGTAGTGTCCGCAATTTATAATATAAAAATAATTAGATAAGCATTTACGTACAATAAGTATTACCTAGGACGCCTAATAGGCTCTTGTTTGAAAGACTGTTTGATAGAGAAGGGGATGGTTCACAAAAACACTTGATAAATAGCAAATAAATGTGCAGCTATTAAATGGAAAATATACTAATAGGTACATTACTGAGAGAGAGTTTGAGAGGAGAAAGTGAAGGAAAATATAGTAGAGGCTGAAAGGAATAGAGAAGAGACAAAATGATGGAAATATTCCTGGAGGCAGGGAAGAAGAGGGGAGGCTTAATAATACAGTCTGCTCCACTTCCAGCATATTTGTTTAATGTTTTGAGAAATAAGACTTTGTTCAAATAACACTTCTGCTCAAATAACATTGAAACATTTGAAGCAAATTAAAATCTGTAATTAAATGTCTGTTCCTTATGTGTTGCAAAAACACCGTCTTATCCTACATTAATATTCATTTTAGTAGCATGAAGACAACTGCCATAACTAATACTAACAAAGCAGGTCTGGAATAGGAAATCAGTGGTGACCTGTGGGCATCTGACATCAGGTAAAAATGTGTTCAGGTATGGACTAAAAGCAAAACTGACTGGTGTCCTAGATGAATTTGGAATTAAACACTTTGAATGCGAATATAACATGTGAATCATTAAATAACTCATAAAAAAATAAAAATTCTTACTGAATAACAGAAATAACCCTTTTCTGTTAAGAGTCACCTTAAAATTGAGCATTCCTAGAACTAGATTTTTTACATTATCAAACATTCTGCTTTCAGGCAAATCTTAGAGCCCACTCTGCTCTAAGTTGTATTACAGCTCTCAGGTACACGTATTTGGTAGTGAGATACATCAATAAAGCAATGACCCATAGGTCAGGAAAAATGTAGAACTTTTGTTATATCTACAAAGTATTGCCTTCAAGTTATCTGTTACCAATATTGCACTGAGCTTTTAAATATTTTTAATTTTTCAGGTAAAAACATCACAACCTTTAGATATTTTTGGCTTTCCAAGGTTCAGACATTTTCTGGTTTATTGTGTTATGGTGGTGCTTTTTTAAACTAAAGCAACAGATGTCCATTCCTTAGATGTTTAAAAATTAACTGTAAAAATTCCACATAATTTTTTAATAAGGACTAAATTACAAGACAGTAACTTCACCTACAGGACTGTAAAAATCTAATTGTAAAACTTCTTGACTTGATTGATGTGATTCAGAGATATCTTGGTGAATGTGATAATGAATAGCCAGAAGCTGTATTTGTCTATGCTATCTCAAAAAAAAGAAAAAAAAAAAAAGAAAAAAAAAAAAAAGGTTATATTTTGTCTAATTTTCCTCTTTTTTTGTTATTTTGTAGTCTATTTTCTTAAGTAAGCCTTGTACATTGCTGACAACAAGCTAGGATTTCCAAAGAGTCTGGAAATTCTTTGAGATAAACTCCTACCCAATTCAATAATTTATTTTGTATATAATGATGCTCTAGTTTAAATAGGCATGTTAACAGACAGAAGAGACACAATAGATATGTCTCATTAGTGCTACTGGGCCAATTGCTAATTCACAAATATTGAAACTAGCACTGATAGAGATAAATTAATTTCTCATAATTTAATAATGCTAATCACAGTAGCAGTGAAGACCTACAACTATTGGCAGTAGAGCCAATGTGAATTTTAGTACAGAAATGTAAAGTCAATAGCATTTTTTTCTCTGCCTTGCACAATATTATGTTAATACTTCTATGGTTAATCTTTATTATTTTGCATTTCTTCTGCTATTTTATCTGCTCACAAATCTTTGCGTCAAACTCTCCCAGCAGACAACCCTATTCAGTTAAAGTCATGGGTGGTTTTGTAGTTGAATGACAAAGAGATTTCAAGGTTTTGTTTTACCCATTCTGTATTCCCAAATGGCAAAATATTAATGTGAATTGGTGTCATTTAGTCATTCATCAGCTTCTCTTACTACAATTTCCTTATTAAACAAAGAGATTGCTTTGTATGGGAAAACTGTGCCATAAGTTTCTTATAATAATATTTAGTAAATTCTGATACATTTAAAACATGAGACAGAAATTGGTTTTCTAGTCATCCATGTAAGGCTAATGAAAATGAACAAATTTTGTGAAGGCAAAAATCAGTGTCTTAATAACCTGCACTTCCCTAGTTGATAAAATGCCTTATTTTGAACATAGTGGAAATGACCCTCGAAGTCCAAACTTCTACTAAGAAGTTTCATTAAAGTACATAAATTACAACAACTGTCAGAGATGGCATTAAGTATTCAATAAAAGCAGACTTAACACAATTAATAGCAATTAAAATTATACTTTTATGATGTCAGCCACCAGCACTGTAAAGACATAATTGCCTGTAAGGACTTCTCTAACCATATTTATCCTCTAAAACTGTCCAATTTATATGAAAAATGCCAAAAACATATCCCAAATGGGTACCATTATCTTCTTGGATTTTTAAAAGTGATCTGTCTTTATCCAGCCTGTGCACATTAAGCTAATTTACTTTAATTAGTTTTTTTCTCATTGTCTTAATAGGCATGTTGATAAGGTTTTATTGGGGAGGGGGAAGGGAGAATATTGGTTGGTTCTTTTCTTTTTCTGACTACAGATGTTAAACTTTATTCATTGAATGTCTTTAAGAAACTACTACCTGGAATCCTGAACTTAGATTTTCCCTGTTCATATTTTCTCTCTGTGTTTGTCAGATACAAACATACTGAATGATAAAATGTTTAGTATTTGTTTAGAAATGTAAAGCACTTTTACTTTGGCTGATTAGCTGGTAATTAAAAAACACAGAATGACATCTTAAGCTATGCTGTGAAAAGGAAGTTTGCCCTGGACATAACAAATTAATTACTTCCTAGAACAGTTACTCCTGTCTCTCACATTAATAGAATATCTGTGAAATGATGCTAGAGTCTTCAAGCGATATTAAGAACGAAATACAAGGGTGTTGTCCACAGGTTGTTGTCTGACTTTAAGATCTAGGTTCAGCCCTTTAATTTAAATACAAACTTAACTGCTTCCACCTCCTGATGTAATTGGGAGAACCTGTGTAATTGATAGCAAGAGGGAAGCTCCTAATCTAGGTCTTTGGAATTGCCCCTGGAGATATATAAATCACTCCATTGGCTGCTCAATTGAGTTTCTGGTGTGTTATTGCTGGGTTGTCTGCAGTCTGTGAAGTTTAACAGAGGCTCTTCCTCACTCTATTGTCTTCAGAAATATTCTTTATTGATCTGATAAAGTAAAGGTATGTCCAGTGTTTTGACACCATTCCTTGTGGGGTTATTCTTTTATTCTGTGGATTTTATTACACAAAATGTGATAAAGCAAACCACTCATGTGGGTTTAGCAGATTAGTCTGTGATTTGCACCTTGCTTTTCCAAATACACTTAAGATTCAATATGAATGTTCTGTAACACACAAAGGACAACTTGATGTCTAATTTATGTTACTGGATGGATAGTTCAATTTTAAACCAGCATCATCACAGAGTCTAAGAATCAATGAGCTATAAAGACTGCTCAGAATAGGATTATGTACAAATTTATGGTAGTGAAAATAGCCCTGTGTTACTTTAAAGTTTTACAAATATGGAGAGTTGGAAGATATCTGGGCTTCTTCAGAAATTAAAACCTTGCTTTTGATAGTAATTCCTCAGAAAAAGACAGAATTTAGTGATGAAAAAACAGTAATCAATCCCTGATTCAGAGGATTCATTTGAAAATAAAAAACTTCAATTTCACTTTGGGTACTGTTAAAATAACTTGATCTCAATTCTCTTTCTAAAGCATTTACTTCAAGAATGCCATAGAATGTTACCTATTTTTAAAGTAGTTTATCAATTATGCATCACCATATCAAATCTATATATAAAGTCTAAAACTATTTTAGTCATGAAATAAAATTATGTTCAAAGTCATTGTAAAGAATTCTGAGTAGCTAAAGTATTTATATTAAGCAAATCTAAAAGAGCACAGTAATTTTTTTATCCCTATTATAGTAGTGTATTGGTAACTTTGTATTACATCACATTAACATAATTCTTCATAATTCATCCAGAGTATTTTCTTTCATTGAATCTATAACTTTTACTACAGGAAAGAAGTTGATTAGGTTTCAGACTACTGAATTACAAACCTATCCCACATGTGATTTTTCAGGGGTTTCTTGCTTTGCTATCTTGAGTTGAACTTTACTAGGAAAAATTGTCTCTTTCTTGGAGAAAAAGGAAATTAAATATATTGAAACTACTCAATACCTTGTTGACCAACATAACAGAACATAAATATTGAATCAGAGACACATGTCATACTCTTATATTAATAACCAAAATAAACAGAACTTCAACTGGTAGTTTTCATGGCTGAAGTCCTTTATTTCAAATGAAATTGAAGTTGAAACGTTGTTAAAATGAAGGTGCAAACACTTTTCAGGTAAATTAGAGTAAGTCGGGATAAAATCATCCTATATATTGTGCATGAGTTTCTGTGTATATGTGCGTAAATATGTTTTCATTACGCTATAAAAATCTGATGTTAAGCTCTATAATACATTCACTTTTGAAATTCTGTTTATAAGGTATCTTTCAATATACCTACTTTCTGTCAACAATGGTTAAGAAGAAAAAAAAATTAATAAAATAACCCAAAAGCCTAAGTGTAAGACTGACAGTTCCACTTGAAAAATTCTGTTGAAGTCTGAGGTAGTGCCAGGGTATTGTGAAGAAATGTATAATTCTTTCTTCTAGAAGATAAGATAAAGGCTTGAATTTGTCTATTCTTATTATAAATTATAATAAGACAAAGAAATAAAGTAGGTGTCTGGATTTTTTTGGACAAATGTTTGAAACTTTATTAAATCTTTACTTTAAGGCAACTTTTAAGGGAGACATGTCTCATAGGAACATTCAGTGTTGTCTATAACAAACTTCCTTGCAAGTTGAATTCATTACAGCCCTGAGAACTAGATAGTTTTAGCTTGTTCTTGGGGTTTTTTTGCTAACATGCAAGGATTAATCATTTTCTGGTCTAAAAGCTAAACTCCAGGCACAATACTATCGGAGCAAGGAGCTGAGTTTCCATGAGTAAATTTAGGTGTTCAGTTCTGACTTTTGCTATGCTGAGTTTGGTATCTGATTTTGCAGAAATATCTTTCCAAAGCCACTATTGGTAGAAATTGCATTGTAAAAGTATGTACAGCCGATTCCATGAAATAAATCAGATTACTTGAGAGTAGCACCTGAGCCCTCCGTAGTTCTCACAAAAAGTTTTGGGGGAACTTTCACAATTTGTAAGTAACATGCAAATGACATACCAATTTTATGTCATCTGCCTCTCAGTGATGTGATTTGTAACTCATTTAGACTTCTTCTGCATCTAATATTTATAGAATAAAATCACTTGTCATAATGGAATTGACAATTGAAAGTAATGATACTGAAAAATAAATTAGTGTTAGAAAATAGGTCTTGGGATTTCCTTTTGAAAGCAAAAGCATTCCAAGGCAAATGGCATAAGGAGCCACAAGTATTCCAGATGGTAAATTATTATATGACATTCAGATTTATCTCTAAAAGATCAGCATTTTCTAAACATTTTTAAGATCTGCCTTGTCTTTAGGTTTTCAGTATTGAAAAATACTTTTTTCAGTGATGGAAGTCTGGTAGAATCTAACAAATATTTCTCAGATTTGTATGCTGATTATATGAGCAGAGTTACTGGGTTATTGATGACATTTGAGATGTTATTTTGCACTTTAAAATTAGAAAATCTGAATACATCAAACTATGAAAGTTTCAGGATAAAACAGAGAACTGAAAGCATAAGTCAAAAAGATTGAGAAGTTATTAGCCTTTACTATTTTATTAGCTTTTACTGTGTTACGTCAAGGTCTATGGTTGTCTTCAAATCAACTATTATAACTGATTCTTCTCAGCTCTTTCCAGAGGTTAAACTTCTAATTCCGAACAGAAATACTGTTTATCTACAATCTAGAGTTACTTATTGTTAAAGTTCATCTCTTTTCTATTGCACCAGTCTTCAAGGTCATCCACTCTTTCCTGTACACAATCTAACAGTTATCTTCTGTATTGGAGGACCTCTGCTTATATTGTCATCAATAAATGTCATCAGCATGCTCCTACTATTTTTCCTAGCAAGGCCACATATGAAAATATTAAATCACATAACTGAAGAATCAGGCTCTGAGAAACTCATCCATGTCTGGTTTTCACCACTCCCATCAGCTATCTTGCCTTTAGACAATTGCTTGCCTATCTAATCTCTATTACAGTGAGCTCAGTTAATGTGGAATCCTATCAGTTTACTAATGGTGATGAATGAGGGCTACTGTATTTCCTATTTCCAGAAAGAAAACAGGTATTTTATTAAACAGAGGAGCAGGTTAGTCTAGCATGGTTTACTTTTGATGCATGAGATACATTGGATAGAACAAGTAAGAGACTTCTAAAGAAGGGATACAAGAAGCATATCCCTGTGTATACCCTCCTACCACTGGGCAGGCAGTGGCTTGGAGTCTTGTTATGTTAGAGGTTGCACTCAGGTTGTGTTCAACAGGCATTAGTAAATCCGCTAGACCTTTTGAATTATTCGTGCTTTTGCAGTGTGTCATCTTGTGATGGTGACTCGCACAATTGAATTCTTTTTTCTTTAGGAAAGCATTGTGTACGTTTGTGAGAATTTCTCTTGTAGTATTAGAACTGAAAGATTCCTATTCCAATATCATAGTAGTGAGGACTCGCTACATATCTTCATACAGGCCTTTATCAAGTCCTTCTTCAATTATCTTTTTCAAGCTGATGAACTCTGGTCCATTCCACCATCTTCTTATGTCGTTACTTGAAAATCGCTCTACATTCTTCCTGCTTTTTTTTTTTTGCCTCTTTCTTAGATCTTATGCTTTTTTTTTTTCTTTTTTGTTTTTGAGATATAGTGATCAGAAATTCAGTGTTGAACGTGAAGATACAGTGTGTGGATTTATCACATATAATAAAAAGTTTCCTGCTCTGTTTTTTGGTTAAGTTTGGTTTTGGTTTGGGTTTTTGGTTTTGTTTTTTTTTTTTGCCCCTAATAATTTCCAATGTTCTAATGCTGCTTTGCTGGGTTGCAAGCTGGTGCTTTCAGAGAACTAGTCACAATTAGTCTCGTATTATTTTTTAAGCAGAACTTAGAATCCACTGTTTTGAATGTATAGAAAGGGACATTTATTCCCAGGTGGACTGTGTTGTATTTATCGACACCATTTCACTCATTCTTCTTCTGTGTACCATTCACATCTGTTTCAAAGAAATAGCTCTCCCTGACGAAACAGCTTATCAGATCTGAATCTTGAATTATGTGTTCCCAGTAAAATCCCCAAAACCTCTTTTAATAAAAGAGGTCGCAGTACAGTAATGATAGACCTTTAAAAGTACCCTTAATTAGTAATGTTGAGGTGAGAAATGGCAAATTGTAGTGGTGTAGAATTGTCACCCTGACACTGCCACACTATGCAATTGAAATAAGTTATCTTTAATTTCTTCTTCTTTATGAAAGGAAAAAAAAAAATCTTTAAAAATCATCATGATAAGGAAGGATGTGCTCAAGGCCAGGTTGGATGGTGCCCTGAGCAACCTGATCTAATGAGTGAGATCCCTGCCCACGGCAGGGGTGTTGGAACTAGATTGAGATACCTTCCAACCCAAACCATTCTATGATTATATGAAATATACCTGGGACCTGGACAGTTACATACATTTTTTCCATATTATTATCTAGCTGAATGAAACTTCCCTACAAAGTAAACACCAAGGAGTACTAAAACTGAATTGTCTTCATTTCGATCCCTACAATTTCTAGTCACTGTACTTTCTAGTGTCACCTGTCTCCTTAATGCCAATTTTCACGCTGCAAGTGATGTGAGGCGCTACTGTTTTTCTGGAGGTTTTGTCTGGGTTTTAAATTTGGTGGAGTTGTGACATTTTCGGGACTACTCTGTTAGTCCTACATATTATTATATAGTTATGTTGAAGCAGTCCATTCAGATTAGCAGAAAAACTTTCATTAATATCAATGGAAATCAAATTGATAATGGAAGATGTTATCTTTCAACATGAAGAAAAGAAATTAAATGCCGTGCCATTTATGCCATGGCACAATTGTTCTGTTGTCTTTTGAAGATACCCCAAATCCAAATGCACATAAAAGAATCATCCAGAAATCAAGCTCTATTTCTTCAAATACCCTTCTTACCCTTATTTTTGGTAGGACTAAAATGGAAAGATCAGAAAATTTGCTAAATTATCTACCTTTAGGTATAGAAATCTGTCTTACCTATAGGAAGAGAAATATAAGATACATGAGATCTTCTGATGGCACTTGACTGTATCCACCACAGTTTGTTCAGTGATGATGAAAGAGTTCAATTTGATTCAGTAGAGATTGCCTCACTGACTGTAATTGCTTTGTTGCCAATTGTTTGTATTTTCTGTGTATCTCAGTGCACAGACACCTGTATTAAGTTTCTGATGCTGGATGTACACATAGCAAGAAATCTTGTCTAAAGATGGTTTGAAACATGGTTATTTTCCCACATTCCGGCAGAATATGTTTATTCTTGCCTGTATTAATTAAATCTGTACTGAAAAAGGTTAATCGGACTTTGCTTTGTTTTACAGGAAACATGAATTTCTTAAACCATTTCAGACCAATAAAAAGACATAAATTAGATATAGTCTGTGAGAGTTTTTTCAGAACAGATGTATTTTGCACTGAAACAAACACTGTATGTTTTCCTTTTTTTCTATTGGTATTTTAGTCATGATAATGTGTTTTGCCCTAGAGATGTACACAAGGTGTATATATAGAAATTCTGCCAGTAAAAATCATAATTCATAAGCAGAAGCATTAGTACTTTTTTGTAAACAGTGAAAGTTGGTCTTCGGTATTCCTGTCACTGCAAACTGCAGGAGGAAGGTGAAGACTCCAGCCTGCCTAATGTGGCAGTGAATGTTGATTTTTTTTTTGCACTTAATGTTGTTTTCTGATGAATCATACACATGCATAACTTGCTGTCAGTTTGCTCTAATTATTGTAGATCATCTTCATGATCTGCCACTTGCAACCTAATATATTATGATAGTTGAAGTAATATGTTCTGGATATAATTGGTTGCCCACCCTTGATATGGGTAATAGATCTCTCCTGTGAAATACAAACAGTAAGTAGATGCACAGCATGCAGGTGAGTTAAGTGCCTACACTACCTAGGAATCAGCAGGTATTCTTCATGACTTAGTCTCCAGACATATTTTTTCTGGAAGCTCAGCATATCTCTAATTGCAATTATATTTTGTGTCCATCTTGTCTCAGATCTTAGAAAAGGGGTTTCTGTGTGTAAATATTTAAGTATGAAAGTAAAAGGCAATACTAAGCACTTTTCTGCAGATTTGGTGAAATATAACTGGCATAGATCTATTCACAGAATTCCAATTTATATTAGTAGAGTTGGTCTCAAGGATAAAGAAAAGAAAGCTAAAGAAAATCAAATATTTAACCTGGAAACTGTGAGCTACATTTTGATGTGGCAGGTCTTCCTATTCCATATTTAGTTCAGTGTAATCAGTAGCATTAATAAATCAGTGCATAGGCTGAATTCTGAAAGGATTGTATCTCTCA
>WEKY01023075.1:8324-21403 GCA_013390045.1 Picathartes gymnocephalus
GAGAGGATAAATAGAGGGAATTTTTTCTGGAATATTTCTGAAAGAAACCTTGTAGAAGGACAGAAAGTTACAGATGATTTAGCATTTTTTCTCTGGGACAACTGGGTGGAGGAAAGTTTTTGGACAGCAGGGAACTAGAGACTGGTGGGATGTGATGCTATGTAGGTGTTGGAGAGCAACACAGCAAGAAGCAACACATGGAGCAAAAGGTCAGGTGACCAGCGCATCTCCTGTGTCCGCACTGCTGAGCTTTTAAATGATTCCTTGCTTTGGTTTTTCTTCCTGGGGCCTGTGGTGGATAATACCAACAGTATTTGTGCTGCCCTGGTATCCTGTGTGCACCAGTGTAGCTCACTCTTGCTGTGACCCTGTGAATATCGCTTTCAGTGGCACAGATCCGTCCTGTTGCTCTTGACTCTGCGGTGCCACGCAGGCTCTTCTGTAACTGACAGGTGCATTTCTCGGGGGACTTATTTGTCAACCTGGAATTCCCCTTCCTCTGCTTTAGCAAAAACCTGTCGACATGATTAGCATGGGGACTGCTGATTCACCAAGTGGGAAACAAGAGGAGATTGTTTATTTGCTAATGTCAGGTGTCAATTCAAGGTAATCTCTGACGCTGGGTCAGGTCTCAGGAAATTAAGCTAAGTGATACCTCGACCAGTTTGCTTTTACAGAAGAAGCAAAAAATTATTATAAACTATATAAAGATTAAAATAAACATGGCAAAAGCCTTCCACCTGGGAACAATTGGTAGCAAGGGATCCCCAGTGTATTATCTCTTTGAAGGTATCTTCATCCATCTTTGTGACACGTTAGTTAAAAAACTAACTTAATCTTAAACCTAACCCCCTTCAATTTTCAAGGAGAATTGGAAGACGATGTAGGAAAAGGAAAAAAAAAAAACACCACCAAAACAATGAAAAGCCTTAGTGCTAACAGATGGGTAAAAAGTACGTATAAATTACATTGCCAAAAGACCTTACTGATGGCAAGTTGGTATCTCGCTAATAAAATAATGTGAAAGGTGTTTAATTTGTGGGATAAATTAATGGTTGGCAGCATGAAGAATCCATACGGTATAGAGGATCCACTAACACTCTCCTCTGTTGGATTTCATATCCCATATTGATAATGAACAAAAGTATTCTGGGCTTTTAACAGTGGCTAATACTAAGATTTTACAGAGCTGATTACATTTTTCATGATGCCTGCTCTTTACATAAACTGGATGAGACTGGATATATTTTTAAGTCTGAGCCAGAAGATGACTGAAGTCTCTCCCTAAAACCCTTCTGATTTTAAATTGTTGCCTAAAGTAGGGTCTTAATCAGTCTCAAATGACTGGTGAGCAGCTGCCAGCCTGATCCGAACCTCACTGATGTTAGTAGGAATCCTTAATACCATTGTGCATGGTCCATGAAATCAAGTAGCCTGAGATTTTCCTTCCCACTTAAAACCCACGCAAAGGGACTAGGAAGAAATATCTTGGGGTCAGTTTCCAGTGGAGGAAAGTGTTACTCTCTTAAAAAGTGTTACTCGCAATTTGGTTTTTGTGTCTCTGGACATGCACATACACTTCTGCCTCATTGCCTTCCTATGCTACCCGTGAATGTGCAGCCCCTAAATGGGAGCTTGGTCTTGGTAACCCCTTTAGAACAGAAACTCCCACCACAGCAGGTGGGAAGGGCAGAATTTGAGATAAATGAATCCTTATCTGCTACAGTTTCCTCCTAAATATCCTTACTAGCATCCTGGTGAGATGAGTCTCCATTTCTGGTCTGATGATAGAAACAGATGATCTTTTAATGGTTCCAGTGGTGGGAATGCTGTTCCCTTGTCTTCTGATGAGGAGTTTAGAAACCGACAGGTAATTAGCAGGAGCAGCTGTTCATACGAATAGGCCTATGTCCAGATTTCCCCTCTTCAACTGTGATGCTCTGTGGAAACAGGGAAAAATTATATACCAGTGCAAGGGCAACTTCATTTCATGTTCCTTTTCCTCTCCTCCATCATTTACAGTAGTTCCAACAATATTGCTATGGTGGCAGGTACCACTTAAAGCTGAGACCTGCAAAGGGATGAGACCCTTGGCATTTATGTCAATGGATTCAGAATTTATCATTTTCGTTACACTATATGGTACCTAAGTGTTTCTTGATCTATTTCTTGAAATTCAGAATTCCAAAATTTCTGTCTGCAACGGTGGTTTTGTTCAGAAAATACAATTAAGTGGGTTAAAACAATCTGTTGCATAGACAGTGTCAAATAGAAGAAGATAAAAGTAAATTTTTTAGAGTTCTTTGGGGGGTTTTTCTGCTTTGGTGTCTTCTATGTCAACATTTTGTGAGGCGGGTGGTAAAGGAAAGAAATACGCTAGAGGCTTCAGTATAAATTAAGACGTGCTTTCCAAATCATTAAAGGGAATTGTTAATATTCACAGACACTTCCAGGGGTCAGTTCAGCCTACCTAGGATCTGAATTGCCATCTGGCTATGCCAATCTCTGCTCATTCAATACATAGTGAACTTAGGGACTAGACTCCTAATACTAAGATGCTGTTTCCAATTTTGTATTAATATTCTACTCAGATGTGGAAGATTGTACTTCTATTAGAATCATCTAATTCAGATGGTGGGTTTTTTTGGGTTGGTTTTTTTGTTTGTTTGGTTTTGTTTTGTTTTTTTTAATGTGAGCTGTTGCCTTGTCAAAAGGAGTTCTGCTGGTGATGTAGTAATTCAGATTGTAAAGTTATGCATCAATAATTGCATGTTGGGCTCAGTGAGAGGCAGGACCCTGCAGGGTTAAGTGTCTCATGAATGTGCAGAGATGTCCTTTGCCTTTGGGAGTTTTCCAGTGTGGAGAAGGAGTAGAGAGGCGTGGCAGAGGAGTGAGGTAAAGCAAGGCTTGTTCACGAGCAGCCAGCAGTACATCTGTGAAGAGAACTGGTGATTCAGCCTTGTGTCTTTGACTGCCAACCCCTGATTCACTCCAGCTGAGGTGTCAAGTTGGGAGCTAATCTCCTTCAGTTCAGTCTGCAGTCAATGAAATCTCTTGAAGCGTTTCTGAAGGACAGGTTACTTAAGAGCTTGAAGTTAATGAGATAAATTGAACAGTTGGTGCCCCTTTAAGTTGCTGTCACTTCTGCCCATTGAAATCTCCAACGTGCATTTGGTATGGCAGCGTGACAAATCCTAAGCAACAGTAATGATGACTTCAGTCTCTCCAACACCAGTTAGCCAATATAATATAAAAGTGTTAGTAGCATAGGTTGTATTTTTGGTTAGATATGCTATTTCTCTAGCTGGGGGAAGTGCTCCATGCAGAGCCCCATCAATAGTTCTGGAAACCATACTCAGCGTTGCTAATTGGATCCTCTGCATTTTCTAAATTGAGGGAGAAATGCTGGAGCAGAGAAAGAAGCTGGAGCACCTCTTTTCACTCTGCAGTACTTCTGCAGCTGCAACCATTGTTTTTCCAAGTAATTTCCAGGAACCCAGACAAAGGAGATTACATGATCACTTCAGTGGCCTCTCTGAAGAGACAGTATGATTAAATGTGTTGATTAGAAATTTGCTGCTCACCTCTGATAGCAGTGGCATGGATCAAAAAGTCAGCCATAGGTGAAAAAAAAAAAGCTGTTTTAAGTGGAAATGTGAGTACATTTCTGCCAAATACTGACAAGAGTATAGCATAACTAACAAGTGAACAAAAAGTTGAAAAGTTTTCTCAGTAAATAATTTCCCATATGAAAAACCAGATGTATGAATTTAGATGTTCTGTGTCTACCTCATGCATGGGCATTGTGGTAGCCACTGCCTACTCTGCTGCTGATTACAGATCCTCAAGTACATCAGCTGTCCTAGCCCTGAGCAAGTTTTTGACCTTCATCTCTTCTGCCCCACCTAGCAATATGGTCACTCTGGCAAACTGTAAAGTAGCTCAGTCTTCCCTAGAAGAGGAAGGTCTTTTTTACACTAAAGTGTATATTTAGGGTTTCCTGTTGTCTACTGCAGGAACATGGCTTCTGTGGGACAGAGAATTGAGATTAACTCAGGGTCCCTTGTAGAACCTGCAGAACACATGAATTAGATGTCCAGCACAGGAGGACTTCTCCCTTTTTCAGCGTAGAGAAGACTGGCTGGTGCACGTTTGCTCTTCCAAAGCACAATGCTTTGTGCGTTTTCTCAAATTCATAAAATCTAGAAAGAGGTACCCCCTGGTACTCTTGCCCCATTGGCAAGAGTTGAGACTATTTCTGTTGCTTGGGTGTTGTGACCTGTTGTGCTTGTGGTTCTGTAAGCATTCAGTAATAGACAATGTCTATTCTGATGTTTTGGGTATTTTGAAAATATGTAGACAAACTCTACAGCAATGTGGAAAGGGGAATGTTTTATACATAATGTACTCTTCTGGCAATTGTCTCATTTTCCTTTCTTGTTTGTCTTCTCCTCATTTTGCCCCTTGGACTCAAATCACAAGGTGTTGAGGCATTGCAAATGTTTTTGCATGGTGGGGTTCCAGAAGGATCCAGAGGGATGTGCAAGCTCACGTATGATACACATTAAATTTACTTGTATAATTTACAGGTTTGACAGAAAACCTGTCATGAAACCAAGATTTCAAACCTGATTTTCCTGTGTCCCAGTGATTTAAGTGCAGAGTTGGACATTTTAGTTAATTTTTTAGCCTATCAAGAGTGCATGGGCTTAACTAATTAGAGTTAGATTTTATGGAGATTTTGGAAAATAATAAGATGTGATAGGATGTTTATTTCTCCAGAATACTGTACTTTTTTTTTTTTTGCCCTAGGAGGTCTCTGTCTCAACAGAAACTTCGCTATTCAGCTACCTGTGAATAAAAGATTCTTTAGGTCAGCAGAGCAGACCATGAGCTTTTGAACAATATCAGACTAAGTTTAGTCCCTTTGGCCACTGAATAATTGAGCAGACAGGAGATGTCACAAAAAGTGACAAAACAAAACTTTTGAGGCTGCTGTCATTTTGGTTACACTGCACAGGGAAACAGTGTTTTACTTGAAGAGTTTCATAGAGAGAAGCGAGGTATAGAATTTTTTATTTCTCCGCAGGCTCCTCAGCAACACTACTTTCTGCTTCCAGTTTGGTGCCACACCTATAGGCTCAATCCCTTCCCAGTGTGACCCCACTGAAAATGGGGATGGAGCTGCCCTCCACAAGATAAACTCCATTTGTTATGGCAGGTCTGAGTGTGATATTTTGAACTCACTGTGTATGGCCTGAGGCTCTTCTCTCTTGAAAAGAGCTGGATTTCCATCTCAGGCATACAGAGGCTTTTTCATCCTAGACAGGGCTCAGCCCTCCTTGCTTTAGTGATGCCTTGACTTTTCCTGTTGCTGTGTCTGCACTCCTGACACTGCTTCCCGGTGCTTCACAGACAAGGGCAGGAAGAGCCGTGGTTATGTATAATGCTGCCACTGGTTGCAAACGAGGTTCAAGAGCTTCAAAAGTGTTTAGAAAGTCTGCCAGACCTAGAAGATCAGTTTGTGCAATAACAAAAGAAATTGATAAAGACACAAGGATGTCTATAGGATTAGGAAGACTACAGTGTCAGGATTCAGGTGCTGCCAATGTATGAAGCTTAACCAGTGTAACTAGTTATTTTGTTTAAAACTGTCATCCATTTTTCTTACTCATATTTTTAATTTATTTGCTTTCTATAGTTCTCATTTTTTTTTCAAACAAGGGAGTAAAATGAGAGTAAATACTATTATAGTGTAGAGGTCAAGAAGCTACATGTTTGAAATCACCACAATACCTCTTGATTCTCTCTTGAGTTTCTGAGAACATGAGTCTTAAACATTTTTACTGCAGCTCTATTTTCCATTCTTCCCTTTTTCCAATCTCTTGAACTGACTAGCCAAATCCCTCTCTCTCTCCCTCTCTCTCTCTCTTTCTCTTTCCTCTCTCTCCCTCCTTTTCTGGAATAAGTCTCTCTCAAATGTATTAATTTCCTATAAATCTGATGAAAATAAGGCTGTGGATAGAGGAGGGAAAGCTTGATTCCCACTGAGGGAAAAGCCTTATTTGAGATTAAGTACATTACTTTGACAGCAGAGAATCCAAACTGGGAGGAAGACTGGAGAAAATAAAGTTCAGTAGTTCCATCATTTGTGCACTTACATGCAGATTTTCTGGATATTTGCTCCTTCAAAAAGGGAGTATTATTTAAGTAAACAACAAATAAAATATAAATTAAATCAATAAATAAATAAATAGGTATAAGAACTGTATCCTAATTTTGGACAAAAAAATCACATTTTTCACCTGGATGACCAGCTTGGCCTAGTTATTGTCACAAATCAGTTCTAAACCAGGACTTTTTGTGAGCATTTATACTAGGGCAAATCACTGCACCTTTCCTCAAAACTCCCTGGGACTCAAGGGATGGAGAGCATGGACAAGCAATATATTAGCAGAGAAAAATACTATTGGAGCCGCATATGAAATTCTCTCCTTCTCTTCAAACAAATGGGGATTGGTGTCACCGGCCAGAGAGTGCTGCAGAAGAGTCTCCCACAGGAGCTGGCCTTGCAGTGGGGGGTGGCAGCTGTGAGACCAGCACCCAGCAGTTCAGCACAGAGCTGTAGGACAGGAGCCCACCCAAAGCTGGGCGTGAGGGACTTTTGGAGACCCTTAAAAGGGACAAACTTGTACAGTGTGGTACCATCCACCCAATATGTCCTTCTCAAGCTATCCCCATCCAAACAAATTAGCTTTTCTCCGGGAGCTGCTGGGTCCTTTTCCATCCCAAACCTTCGCGGAGAGCAGATCTGCTGATCTGACCTGAGCACAAGGTACCCTTCACTGCTGCTGCAGCAGGGCTGCCAGGATATTCCTGCCATCAACAGAGCTATCCATCCAATCCTTACCGGTAAATTGGAGCACAGATCACATGCTTTTTCAGGCTAATGATGATATAAGGGAGTACAATCCATGGGTTGCCACTGCAGCAGCTCCAGGCAAGCACAACCTCTGCTATTCAAACAAGAGGGAGGAAGAAAGCTTCCAAAACTCACCCCGTCTTTGCCCATCACGAGTGATCTTTCTCCTCCTGGCTTCAGGCTTCATTGTTAATATCAGAGCCAGGTACTGCTGCCACTGAGACTTGGTAAACCTGGTGTAGCACAGCTCAGTTTTCACTTTGACTCTCACAGGTATAGTCAAAAGGTGGGAAAATGTCTCATGTTATTCTGAAAGCCTCTGTGCCTCAGCTGTCTGCCCAAGCTATGCAGCATCAGCCTGCCTGGCAGGGAAGATAGTGCAGGATTTTGTGACTTGTTGAGAGAGACAATACATCAATTATTTCAGTCTGCCTTGTGCTTCTGTTGGAGCAAACGGGATTTTTGTCCCTAATACTGTGGAGAGTAGGATCAGGGCCCTGGTCAACAGAAAATAAACTTTTAAATAAAAAGGAGTAAAATGTGAAGACAGATTTCTCTTTGTGAAAGTTAAAAAGTACTTACTACTTGGAAGAAAAGTATTTGTCTTACTTATTGACACTGAAAGTCACCTTTTCAAAGAGCTCTGTAAATGGATTTGTGTTTTCCTTTCAAAAGTTCACTGCTGAAAGTTAAGAAATCTCCGATAAACATTGAAATTTATTTACAAAATTATAGGTGTGAATATGAAGCATAAAATGAATATTTATTATACAATAGCTCTTGCTTAATATATGTGGAATTGATTCATTTTTTTATTATCCCTGTCATAGTGATCATTGCTTATTTCACACTGAAATCTGTTTCTGATGGTTAGTTCTAAGCAGACACTTTTTCTGTGATTAACATAATTGGACATCTCATTACAGGCAATCAAAGATTTTGATCTTAAATACTTTTTGATAATTAATTTGATGTTTTATTGAATGGTTTTGGCTATGTGATAGATGCAGGAGACAAAATTCTGCATTGTGTGACACTGTGAAAAACTTGGACTAAATAACTTATCACAAAGAATATTTACCATTTGGGAAAAAACAGCTATATTTAGAGTAAAATCTCTCTAACTAGTTCTTCTGTAATGTGCAGTTTAAGATTGACATGCCATCTAATCTATAACAGTGGATTACACCACTTTCCTTACTGCTGCATTCAAATATTGAGCCTAGTTTGAAGTATTGATTCAGCTGTCTTCAGCCACTAGAAATATGACAGTTTATACCAGCTATCTGGTTAGTAATGTCTCCATAAAGTGATACATTTAAAAAATACATGCTTAAAAATAATACTTTAATTTTGGCTTGCTTCTTAAAAAGACCATCATGGTTGTCATTAAATGAAAATAAAATGCTCTAGTTCTGAAGGACAAGCTTTATAATTGTTTTTTTTACTGCAGTCGATCAGGTCAGATGTACAGTCCTTGTGCAGCTGATACTCCTTTTACAACCAACGTTGTGGACATCTTAATTTTATTTTGATTTTTAAACAATTTTGCTCAAGGAAGCTTTGCATAATTGGAACTTTATTCCATCAGTGTATTGGTTCAGATCTGATCTCTCACATCCAAAGGGCTGGTCTGTTTAAAAGTTCCTGGGTGTCAAAGCAGGGGAGAGAAATAGAATCATTAGGAACTATTCATACAGCAACAATGAGATTTCAAGGCAAAAAAACATGCTGCCTTAATTTTTTCACAGAGAGGTAGAGGCCAAGCTGACCTTCCCACCCAAGGACAATCTGCCTGCCCATGGCTCGTTCCTTCCGTAGTCCTTCTGGCATCATGTCTTGCCTCAAGCTTCCCTCTGTCCCACCTCACAGAAGAGAACCCAGAGACTGAGGACAGAGACACCACTGAAGGGAAAATCTCCTGGGGGTGACACTATGCTAATACCAAACAAATAAAATTAAACCCAAACTTGTTAGTGGGCAGGTCACACAGCCAACCCTTTTAAGACAACTTCTTGATGCTGGAGGAAAAAGAACATGAATCAACAGGCAGGGCAGAGACTCTGCTTTTGCTGAATGACTCATTCTGGGAGTGAATTGTCTTCATTAGCATAGTGTCACCCATTTATTTTCCTCTGTGGAAGGAAAGGGCTTCAGTTTCCTCTCCTCCTCACATGACCTTCTTCAAAGTTATTGCAGAAAACCACCTGGAGATCCAGCACCAGCTCTGTTGCTTTCCTGCTTTTCTCCTTCTTTTTTTTTTTTTTTTTTTTTTTATTTTCAGTGTGACAATAAATGCTATTTGAAACCAAAATCTTTGCAGGCTACTTACTCTCTAGTCTATTTAATTTCCTGTATCAGGACTACATTATGACATTCTAATCAGGTTCCCACATCACACCCATCACTACTGAAGTGACTTTTATTTATTGTTTCTTCCCTTCTCTCTTGTGCCCTCCTTCATAAAAGGACGTTGGGGCTATCTGGGAAATGAAATGACTCACTCAGTGAGAAATCCATTTGTATCATACAGGAAGGGCAAAACAGATTTGCTCAGTTTCTTGTAGAATGTGAGGGCAAACCTTCTTGGTGGTTTTCCAGTATCTTTCCCCGTCTTTTGAGCCTGGGAAACAAATAATTTTGGAATTGCTTTTTCTAACTTGGTTTGGATGTTTTCTCTCACTTCTGTCTTGAGGTTACCTACTAGAGAAGGAATAGAGGGAGAGAGAGGAAGGCGAGGGGGTGGTGACAGAAGGGCAAGATGTAGCCGTGGACAGAATCTGGTGAGGTTATCCAGCATATCTTCCTTATTCCAAAGAGGGATCAACTCTTCTTTTCTGTAGAACTTGAACAGGAGGTTTTGTTGAATTCTGTGGAGCTGAATTTCTGGCCTGATTATTATCTAATCCAAACATGTGAGATTAAAATTGATAGTTCTAAAGCTAAGAAATACATATGTGAGGAATGAAGCTTTTAGCTGTATTGATCAAACTACCAGTTTTATATGAGAATTAGTTGGTATTTAATCTATCTAGCAGCATATATCAAAATTACAACCTAAGGTTTTTAACACTTACAAAAAAAATTGGGAGGGGAGGCTTGGGGAGATATAAATCAATGGGATAAACTGTAATTAGCTTTTTTTCTGATAGATGATAGTTCCTTCCACAAACGAGAACTCAGTACAGTCACTATATATATTTAAATTGCATTAACTATCCTAAGAGCTGTAAAATACCTGGAGCATGGGAGATGTCTAATATAATAAAGAAAATAGTAAGTAACAATATATAACTAGGAGCTAGTGTTGAATTTTTATGGGTCATGTTGTTTATAGGCTTATAACTGTGCTCTTAGTTGGAGCATGCACTAAGGAATACATAACTAAGAATCAAGGAAAATACTCTGTCAGAAGATTTGCATGAGTACTTTTCTTTTATAAACTCTATGAATTAACCACCTTCAAACAATGCAGATTTAAAAAAAAAACCAAAAATAAAAAAACCCCAACTTTTGTCAAAATATGCTTTGTGTTGTTTAAAACTCTTTCAGTATCAAGTGTAAAATATTAGAGAGAATTACTGAAATTAAAAAAAAAAAAAAAAAACAACCCATGAACATTCNGTAGCAATGGGAAAATATTAGAAAGAATTTATGAAATTAAAAAAAAAAAAAAAAAGATAACCCATGAACATTCCAGAAACACTGAATTTTAAAATGTCATTACTATTCTGAACAACTTGCACATTCTTAGAGATGAGATTTTGTTGCAACAAAACCTGCACTTTGCTGGCAACTGAAGTTGTGGCCAAAGAGAACACAAACACAGACCTGGAGAATCAAGTTTTGAAGAAACCTTTTGGCATTAATCAAGATGACATCTTTAGGATGTTTTTTTCATACACTTTCTCCACCACTAACATTTTCAAGGCTGTGCTCAATCACCTCCAGAACACATGCTCAGTAGTTTTATAACTGGTGGTTGACTTATCGAGTTGTCCCTCCTCTTCACTGCCACTTTTATTTGGCTTCAGATCCTGAAATCCTCGTTCTCCAGCTCAAAGTGACTTTGTCAGAGTACCTATATGTGACTTGGTCTGACACCTGGGCCTGCCTGAGGTGCATTTAGCAGCAACTCTTTAAACCTTGGTACAGTCATAAAACCTTCCAAGAAGATTGCAGTTAGCTCATCACCTTCTAATGGATGCCTTGTACAGCCCCTGAAGCAAAGAAAACTCACGTACTGTTCTGAAATACACCTTGGGTTTGCTGTGCTTCTGGTCATCAAACATTAACACCAAATGTTTGCAATTAGACTGCCTGTTGTACAGACTCTGGAGTTCTTTGAATATAGAGCAGCAAATGGTTCTGAGATGATGTTGGCATTATCCCCCATAGGAGAGATCCTATTTTCAGTGGCATGCTCTCTTAAGTCTGTTTTACAGCTGCTATGCAGAAAAAAACATAATGCTGTTTCAGTTCAACTCTGAACATTTGGTTCTTGGTCTGCATCACGCTAAAGTTTTCTTTAGCCCCACTGCTGTTTTCTTTTCTTATGACAATGTATCTATCAGGATTTTCAGGTAATTTAGGGATCTGCCTGCTTACATGTTTATTATGAGTCTCAATCAAGCCATCAAGTCTTCTTCAAAAGTACAGAAAGCCTGGAAGTGCTTAGGATGTAATGAAAATAAGCAGCTTTATGACCATAAAGGAGGAGGGAAAGAGTGGGTGGCAGATGAGAATAAGCAAAGGGAAGTTTACATCTCTGTTCTTTCCGTACAGTCCAACAGACAGAATTTTAATTCTGCAGAGACCTGAGTAAACTCTGTTGTATTCCCTGGCTACAGCAGACATCCTACAGGACTTTAGAAGTTACTTAGCTTGTCTATGGCTCAGGTCCCCTTCCTGCTTACTTGCTTTTAGGCAGCACATTGCTGATAGCAAGACACTCATAACTGGTGTCAGGGTAATAGATAGGAGTTGCACAGATGATCTCAGAGTGGTGACTTACCTCAGGGCCATATGCCAAGCCCTGGCTAGTGCAGGAGTAAAGCCAAGTCCTGTGAAGGTTGGTGGCTTCCTAGTGAGGCTTTCTTCCTGCTGTGTTGTGCTGATGGACAGGAGAAAGGGGCTGCAGTCATTGATGTGCTTCAGGACTGGATAGATACGCATACCACCACAAACAATCAATTTAAAATATTTCTCGTTGTTGCTATCACTTGGATCTTGATGCAGCAGTGGGTGAAGGCACTGAGAATAAACACTGGATGCAGCATGATGGACAAGAATATCTGATCTGAAAACTGACCTTGGTCTTGGAGGCTAATCCAGTTTGGTACTCAGTGCGTTCATCTCCCCACCAGCTTCACCAGAATATGAGCAAGTTGTGCACCTTGAAGGATCAGCCTCCTTTAGTACGTATTTTAGCCTTTGGCAATGCATTAATTAAATGAGGATAATGCTTACTTTCCCCTTGAGGATATTGTGAGGCTTGGTGTAGAGAGATATTTTGAGCCCTCCTCGTGAAAGACACTGCACAGAGTAAATGCCAAGTGTTATGCACCTCTTGAGAATCAAAAGGTCACCCACTGAAGACCAGGCTAAATTCCCAGAGATTTTTATGAGAACTCTGAGTGGAGCTCAGAAAAACAATCCCCAGGGCATGGACTTATCCTTCTGGCCTAGTCAGTGCTGGGATCATGTAAGCTTTGATACTATCTGGATTTAAATAATTCACTTCTTTCTTAATTTTATCATCATTAGTTTAGCCTATCTTGAAGAGAAGCAATAGGTCAGTTGGATGGGGGGTAAGGAAGCCACATGGAACAAGTGAGGAGGAATTAGTTGGGTATGCTGCTGGCAGTGTGCTGCTACCCTCTGTGGGAGCCACCATGCTTAGAGCTATGGAACTATCTGGGAATGAAAAATAAAATAAAAGGCTTTAGATTTACGATTCCCGCTCTTATGTGTTCTTGCCGTCATTCATATGGATTAGGACTTAAGTTCAAACATTCCCTGTAGAAACGAGGGTTTGCTGACTTAGAGCAAACAGCATTAGGAATACAGGTTAGGCAAACCCAGATATATTCAAGTTCATCCTAAGTTTCAGCTGGAGTTGGTCTGAGGTGCTATGTTTAATTTTTTCTTTTTTTTT
>WEKY01023079.1:571-12019 GCA_013390045.1 Picathartes gymnocephalus
TGGGTTTTTTTTCATTTTTTTTTAAAAAAAAATCCCGAAAACAGACTGGTTTTTTTTTTTTTTCCCTCTCTTTTCCAAGATTTAGTTTGCTTCTTGTCAAAACCCCCACCCCTCTTAAAAATAACGGATGTTTAAACCATATTTAGAGGCACGGCTAAACCAACTAACGAGCGTTACGTAAGACGTCTCTCCATGCAGAACAATCTGTTCCAAAAGTTCCCAAAAATAGCAATTCTCCAAACGCTCCCGTGACGCAACGTTTAACCATTGAACTGCACCAGCAACCGAATTCCTGACCGTTCATTCTCCCCCACCACCTCCCCAAAAAAAAAAACCCCAAACGACGCCCAAAAGCGCCGCGAGCGCGCATCTCCGCGAGGACCGAAAGCGCCGCGAGCGCGCGTTGCCCTCACCTAGGCTGGTGGGTTTGATCAGCTCGTCCAGCAGGTCGTAGAAAGGGAGTTTCTGCAGCTTGATGTCGGGGTGCACGGGGTGCAGGGCCGAGGCGAGGTGGGGCAGTTCCAGTTCGTGTTTGGGTCCCAGCAGGGACACGGGCAGCATGGGCGACGTGGCGGGGTGGCCGTCGTAGCCCAGCTGCGGAATGGCGGAGGGCGAGAGCGCGGCCGGCATGGAGCTTGAGTGCACGCTGGGCATGGACAGCTCTGCCGGGGTCATGATTTTCTGGGGGAACCTCCTCCTATAGAGTTCTTTGATTTTCATCTGGACGGCGGGGCTGCAGCCAGCCTTGAGCAAGTGCAGGGCTTTCGTCAGCAGTTCGTGTTTGCGGCCGTGCTTGTTCCTCCCCGCGTAGCCCAGCAGCACCTGCAGCTCCGAAACTCGAAGGCTCATCACCATTTGCTTCAAAGGAACAAAACCAAGGATTAATACTCGACCTCCAGAGTCCTCGCTGGCTTAGGGTGCAATGCAAGATGGGACAAGAAGTCTGTGTTCTATCAGTATCTGTTAAAAGCGGGTGGGGCAGGGTTCTCTATCTCTGCCACATCCATCCTTCCCTAACCCTAACCCCAACCCTAACAGAAATCTCTTCTGTTCGTGGGCCATCGAGTCTCACTGCAGGACCGATAAAATTCCACCATTCCATTGGGAGATGCTCCACTCAAGGGGGAGGAGCCGAGCATCCCCACCTGGATAGAATGGGAGACTCAGGAATCCACAGGCAGCCTTTCCCACGGGATTCCCAGAGGAAGAGCGGACCCTTCTAAGCTCCCACTGGACTTCCAGAGGAAAACTCCACCCTTCTAGAGGATCCCTGCTCCGACAAACCCCCATCTGTCACTGCAGGAGGGCTGCAGCCACCAGCGGATGGCGCTGCTGCCGACGCCCTGACTGACAGGGGCTCAGCTTGGGTTCTGACTCTGGCAAGGTTTCGTACCGCTGCATTTTATTTTAATTTTCCTATTAAAACAACTCTTATTCCTATTCTCGTACCTTTGCCGGAGAGCCCCCTTAATTTCAAATTTATAATAATTCGGAGGGAGGGGGGTTTCCATTTTTTCCACTTCAAGGGAGGCTCCTGCCTTCCTCAGCAGACACCTGGCTTTCCAAACCAAGACACTCACCCAACACTAGAAAGGGTTGGAAGCACGTTAAGCATGAAGTTTTTAAAGGTTTTGTTCTCATAACACTCGAAGATTTTTTTTTTTTTTTTAATGAGTGGTTTTTAAGGCGTTTTCATTCCGCAGGGAAAAACCTGAGAAAAGGACTCAGTGGAAAATAAAGGTTGTAACTTTAATTATTTTTTGATCACTTGCTAGGACCTGGGATGCCGCCAATTTTTTATTGCTCTAGCTGGGTGTAAAAGAAGTGACACATTGACAATATCCAAGCCAGTCCTCAACTCCAAACAGCACTCCCAAACCTCTCCCTCACTCTGTGCCACTCAGCAGCACCAATCCACACAGGTTCAAAGAAAGGAGATCAAATACATGAAAAAGAGAGCGAATATAATCCCATTTTGTGTGCAAGCCCCTGTCAATATTCCTGGGTTGAAGGAAATTTCTTCCCATTCCATCCCTGCACTTCTCCCTCCCACCAGGGCTGCGCGTCCTGTTTTGGATGGGGGAGCTGGGCTTTGCCTCCTGGTAATTAGCATCTTCATTAACACAGCCATTTAGTGTCTCCCAGTGGCATCTAATGAATCAGACTGGTACAACTTGTCACCTGTTTCACATCTCCAGGAACCGAGAAAAACACTTCCCAAACCAGTGAAACCAGTAATCACCAGAGTGCATCAACTGGGCTGGCAGGAGCCAGAAAATCAACTTCAGGCCCTGGGTTTTATTGAAAAATATTATTTCAGTGCTTGACAGGGGCTCGTTCAGCATCAGAAGGCCTGAGACATCAGCTGCAATGAGGATATTCCTGCAGGATTTCGGATTCCCAAGGAATCACAAGGAAGTGAAACGCCTAAAACCCCTTGATGTGACTGGCTGTCCTTCTGCATGAAATACCCAGAATATTTTGCAGTCAAACCCCAAAAGATCCAACTCCAAACAACGCTTGATGTAAATATTTGGGACCAAAGCAGCTCATTCAGCACTCGAGGGAGGCTTCTGCAATCTCCCAGCCGCTGAAGGATGAAGACTCAAACCAGAATTTGCATTTAGAAGCCCTGAATTTGACTACAAACGCTCCCATCCTCTCTGGTCCTTCCAACTGTGCGAGGTATTCAGCCTCAAACACTGCTCTGATTTTTTCCACACTCATTCTCAAATCTCAAGTGCCAAGATCAGAAAGGTGCTACCCCTGGCTTTAGCAAAACCAGCCCGAAACTTCCATCACCTCCCCAAAATCTCCAGCACCTGCAAGAGATCCTCACAGCCCAGCTGCCCACGGGAGGTTCTTCCCTGCACTGGAACTGCTCCTGTTAATTTAAAAGCCCTAAATGAGGTGATTCATGTCTTTAATGAGGTTCGCAGCAGCCACACTGAAGCCAAATTTGCCACGAGATTTCTGCTCTGCTGAACCACAGCGCCAGAGCTCGGGAACCTCGCTGCCAATCCTTGCTGCAGCCTTCCACAAACCCTTCGGACAGAGCTGGAGTTGGTTTCTTTTTCCCTAAATACCCCCCAAAAACCTTCTTCACACTTAACTCCGAGACTGTCACAGAGCCACTAATGAGAACAGACGAGGTACTTGGTAAGAAATGAAGATGTCTTAAAAGAGTAAGGCATTTCAGTTCCAGTCTGAAGTGCTGACAGCTGAAAGGAAAGCGAAACAAACAGATCTGAAACATGGAAAAACACTATTTATAATGCTTTACAAACACTTCTTCAGCAGAATGAGTAGTTACAGCTGAAGGGTTTAATGCCATCACCATTAAAAGCCACTTCCTGAACAGCCAGAACCTCTGAGAGCTTCACTCTGCTCTTGTTTTGTACCAAACTCACGGGCCCAGCTCGCAAAGAGCACAAGGGGGTTAAGAAATAACTGAGGAGCTCCTGCTCCGCGTTGGATGATTTCCATTTTGAAGGTAAAGACGAGCTGGAATGAGCACACAGAAAGTGGGGTCCGTGCTGGAGCCAGACCCGGAGACCAAAACAAACAAAATTCCCACATCTCCCCCACCCCGGCGCATTCCTCGCCCAGGAGGACAAGAACAATTTTGTTTGCGGTGCTCAGGGCACCGACGGATCCATCCTTGCAAACAGCAACCAAGCCTTGTGGGTTTATTACGCTCTCACACTTTACAGATAAACCTTTTATCCACAATAAAGAGAGGCAATGCCTCCAACCATGCCCACCTTGCACGGGCATTTCCCAGGGGATCGTGTCCCTGGAAAAGCTGAGCTGGGAGAAGTCTCCCAGGACACAAACAGGAAAATTCCTGTCCCCTCCTCTGACCCAGCTGTGTTTTAGAGGGCACAACCCAGCTCCACCAGCAGAATTCCAAGCCCTCTCCATGCTCTGATCCTAACCCTGGAGCAGGCAGGATAACAGGGCAGGGGAACTACCCAAGTGCTGCCAAACACTCCCGAGTAAATCCATGCTTTCCATGGGTTTCTCCCGTTTTCTCTGTCACGTCTCATCACAATTCCAGCCCCTCGCTGGCTCAGCTGCAGCAGCAAAGCTGAAGGGCAAAGGACACAAGGAGTTTTGCTTCAGGAAATGTTGTTTTTCTTTCCTGTTGCCTGCAGCAAAAAGATCAGGGGCACCTGCCAGGCACAAAGCCCAGCACAAAGAGCCTGGCCCCAAAACCAGCAAAATAACTGCCCCCACCTCTGGCTGCTCAGCAGAATTGCCAAGAAAGGTTTGGATTTCTCTTTCCTACCAGGAGATAAAGCAAAAAATCGACAACAAAAAGCTGAACTGCAGAGAAATAAAAGGATACGCACAGTTCCCAAGGACTGGCTGCAGAGAAATCCTGCAATTCCAGGTGTTTAGTTATGGGAATATTTATCCCTACAAACATCACAGCAGTGCACGAGAAAACGATGTTACTGAGCTGTAAAAAAGGTTGAGGTTTTGGCACTCAGCTTCAAACTGGTTTCCAACAAATCCCAGCATCAAACACACACCGGTATTGTGCATTTTGGGACCAGGGAACACCCAAAATTCAGAGAGAGGGTGAGGATGGTGAATGTTTTTTCAGGGAGTAAAGAGAGCGGGAAGAAGCTTTCCAGAAATCCAGCCTGGCTCGGGTTGGTGGCACATTTCTGACTGCCCTGGGAAGAGCTTCCTCGTAATCTGAAGGTCGTGAGTTCCATCCTCACACGGGGCACCAAGTTCTCGGGATTTTTATGGGAGTGAGACGCCTTCACTGAGGTGTGCTTTAAAGACAGATTTATTGCCATCATCTCTCAGGAGTGTTACCAACTCCTTCACACAGACTGACAGAAGGCAGACATTACAGAAGAAGGAGAGAGAGCGTAAGAGAGAGTGAGAGAGTAAGAGAGCACACTGCAGGCCACAAGGTCTTTTAAAGGTTAACTGACCCATGGATAATGGCTACGCACAGATATTTTCATTTTTACACCAATGCTCACATACACCTGTACCCTGCAAGTGCCACACTGCGGGATTTTTCATCCAGTTACACACTGTCCCATAGAGATCCATCACTTCAAACTAAACAACCACACCCTATGCTTTTTACTTGATTTCATAACTACTTTTATATTAAGGCTTCACACTATAAACCTTTTAATATCTAACTTAACACACTTTCTTTTTAAACTACAAGCCAGAATCTTTGCTACAGATTGTGATATCTGGAAGTTTCTCCCATGGTCTCAGATCAAACGTAGCAAACATCTCAAGCTCAGGGTAAGCAGACCCAAGGCTTTGAAGGTTTTTTGGGCCTTGGATTCCAAGGAGAGGGAATTGTGACATTTGCAACACCTGATATTTCCTGCTCCACAACACAAACCTCCCCCAAAACCGCGTCAGTCACGGATTCCTCACCCCAACATTCCCTCATCCCAACCCCGACACGGCAGCCTTCCCAAATCCCCCAGGGAATTCCGCTGCCATCCAGCAAATCCCACCATTGCCTGTGTGAGGTGGGAAAGGTTTTCCCACCTCCCAATTTCCAATTTTTCTGGGCCGTTTTCCTGGCTGGGTCATCCCGAGGCAGATGATGATGCCATTCCTGCTGCTGCAGGAACATCCCAAATTTCGGTGCGTTGAGGAACAACCCACCTGGAAACACGGAGAATTCCCCGCTCCACGCCCTCAGATAACCGAGAAGGTTTGGGAAAAAAAAAAATAAAAATTGAAATATATGAGATTAATCCAAGGGCAGCACTGATGTCACTCCCCTCCTGCTCTCCAATGATTATCCGTAGGAAAGGGATGTTCCACCCACAGCTCTTTCCCAAAACAATCGTTACATTTTTTAAAAAAAGCTCTTAGAGGTGAAAATTGCCTAAGGTAAGAATCATTTACTTGGATTTTCTCTGCAACGGAGATGAAAACTTGGTTTTCCACACAAAACCAGTTGTTCCACCCAAGGGAGGATTCCCAAACTGGAAAGATTCCCAGCTCAAGGAATTCCAACCCTTAGCACAGGTCAGAGCTGGGAAAATTCCCCCTTTTTTTTTTTTGTTCACATCTTGTCTCCACGACCTACGAAAGTTGGGAATTAAGCTTAAAAATAAATAAAATTTAAATGTTGGTGCCTCTGGATAAGAAATTCCCTGGATAACCCGTGGCTGGTCTCTCAGACACGGATTATTGAGGGGATAGAGTGGATTAAGGCAGGGAACATCATGGAAAATACAACTCTGCTTTGGAATGTCCTGCTGCTGGAAGAAGATCAGCCCCAGCTCATCTGCTGAGACCCAACACCAAACCTGCATTTTTTGCCCCGTTTTCAGAAGGGAAGGATTTGTCTGAGAGGTAAAAGCCAGTATTTATTTGTATTTTTAATAAACTGAGCAGTGTCCACAGAGGGAAGGACAAAACTGAGCATTTTTCACCCATCCAGCAGCACAAGAACTGTCCTGAAAGCAAAATATTCCAATCCCACAGCCTGATCCGTGTTTTTTTAGGAAGCGAATTTTACCAGTTATCAGCCCCAGGATCTACCTGGAGAACCCAACAAGGTATTCCTGGATGTTTATGATAAGCAGAAGCAGGGAAGGAGCTCCAAAACACATTTAAATGGATTTGCCAGCACAACAGGAAGCTTTTTGGCTTGGGCCCACACCACATTTTGTGCCTAAAGCAATCCAGCAGGTCCTTCCCAATCCTCCAAGCATTAACGTGAAAGGTAAAGGGGGGAAAAAAATAGGAATTAAAAAAAAAAAAATCACCTCAAACCCACAGTCAAAAGATGGAGGAGAGGAGTAAGTAAAAGGAGAAAAAAAAAATTAAATGGGAGATCACCTATTTATAAACAGCAATTTCAGGCAGGACAGTAAATTTCTTGTTATTAAAAACACAGTGATTAGCTCCAGTGATCTTTGAGTAATTAAGAGTCATTACGACAGAGGAGAGCAAGCTCTGCAGCAAATTCCTTCACAGGTGAAGGGCAACACGAATGGAAATTTCCCCCTTATGAGAAAGGAATTCCATAATCACTTCCAAAAGGTTAAAAAAAAAAAAAAATTTTAAAAAAAAAATTGAAGTTTTTTTTTGTCTAATAAAAGCAAGGAGGAAGTGGTAGATGAATCTGGCAATGGTTCTGAATTAATCCCAGTAAAAAACCCCACGGCCCAGCTGTAAAAATACAGCTCCTGCATGCTCGGAGCAGCCTCTTTAACCCCTGAGAGGGATTTTCTGGAGAAGGGAGCTCCCTCCACCCCAACTCAGCTCTTGGATATTGAACACTGAGGAAACTGAGCCATCCCAAAGGTGAAAAACATCCTCATTTTTAACAAAGCACACTCCCCATCCCTAAATTCCACCTGTGAGGAAGGGAAGCTCTCAAGGCTGAACTCTAAAAACTGAACTCGAGTCTCTTGGAATTCTGCAGGAGGGAGTGAAACAAATCCCTCCAAAAAATAAATAAAGCTCCAGTGCTTCCAGGACAGGCTGGAGCTTCCTGAATTTGTCCCAGGCAACCAAAACAACCCCAGGTTGAAGTCCCTGTAATTCAAACCAGAGGGGAGGCAAAGGCACAGGAGAAAAGTCATAAATATGCAACATCCTCCCAGCTTTAAGGAGGATTTCATCAGGGAAAAAATGCCTTTTTGCCCGAGTGGGACCTCCAAGGTTTTGGGAAGTCAGGAAGAGGCAGGAGGCAGTAGCAGGTGTAAATATTGTTTGCTTTTTGTTGCACACACAAGAGGATTGAGGGCTTCTTTATTAAAAAAAAAAAAAAAATCTGTATTTACACAGGGTATCAGTGCTCATAAAGGACAGGTGGGAACTGCAGGAGCAAATTCAACAGCTGGCAAGGAAAACAGAGCCAAAACCAATCAAAATCAGTCACCAAAAGGGTGCTGGAAATGCCAAAAGAACCTGGGCAGAGCTGCTGAGGGCACCCGCAGGGATCTGGGCTTCCTTAAACTCCAAGCAGGCACGAATTTCCCCCAGGTAATCGATTCCCTGCCAGGGCAGCTGCGAAAGCTGCAGCCACCAGGTGTGATTTACCTTCACAGGAGATTTCCTGGGGAATTCTGTGCCCGCAGATCTGTTCCTGGAAACACTGTGACCCCTGAAGCGACCTAGGAGTGGCAAAAGCTTTTCCAGTTTTAATCGTTCTGCCCTTGCGCAATTTTAAGTTCGGATTTTACGGTTCTAAGCTCGGTGCTAAAATCCAGAATCTGTCAGGGGGGAGATGATAAAAAAAAATGCAGCGGTTTAGGAGGAAGGTTCTGGAAAGGATGTTCCACCAAAAGTCCTCTGTCTCAGCCCATGGAAGCACTAAAAAACACTGACCTGGGAATTCCACGGAAAATTAATCCAAGGAATATTCTCCTGGCAAACATTTCTTCTAATTTGTATTTATTATGTTGGTCAAACCTGTCCCCAAATTCAGTTAAGTTTCAGGAAGCTCAGTGATGCTATTTCATACCTGAACACCAATAAATTGAAATTTCAGCCTGCAAGTTCCATCTAATCCCGCCCTCTGAGGTGTCTGCCTGGATCCCAAAAACCCACGGTGAGAGAAGTCCCAAAATTCAGCGATGAGTGACAGGATATTGGAAAAGCAAACAGAGGCAGCTCCACCCCCTCGAACTGCTGCTGGTAAAAGGCAGAATTTGGATTTTTAAACATTTTTAACGGGTTGTTTTATGCTTTTGGCAGATGCCTGGGCTGTTTTGCTGTGCTCTGGGAGGTGGGAAACACCTAAATCTGGCACATTAATGCTCTTCTAGACCTCAAATCCAACCATTTTCCTACAGATTTCTCCTCTGGGAGGGAGATCCAGCCAAACTGGGAGAGCTGAGCCCCAACATTCAGATTTCATCATTTAAATCCATGGGGTTTTTGGTAGATCCAGCCAAACTGGGTGAGCTGAGCCCCAAAATTCAGATTTCATCATTTAAATCCATGGGGTTTTTGGTAGATACAGCCAAACTGGGAGAGCTGAGCCCCCAAAATTCAGATTTGACCACTCAACCCTGCGGGGGCAGAGCTTTTGGGGCAAGGATTTGCTCCAGCTGTGAGAGAGATTTTTTAGGAAAACTCTGCCAAGACTTAAGTCATGTCTAAAGTGGGTTTGATTTAAAGCAAGTCCCATTTTCTCTTAATCCCTAATGAAAGTTTTACCAGTGCCAGGAGACCTTCCCTGCTAGGTGAAGGATATTATTACTTTTGGTATTAAATAAGGTTGCTGACACAGTGGTAATCCCCATTTTCTTGGAGACTCCAGGTTTTTTTCAGCTCAAACCTCATTGTCCCCGGTGTGTTTCCTCTCTTTGCAGCTGGGAATTCCATGCTGGAACGATTTCCACGCNGGGTTTTTGGTAGATCCAGCCAAACTGGGAGAGCTGAGCCCCAAAATTCAGATTTGACCATTTAAATCCATGGGGTTTTTGGTAGATCCAGCCAAACTGGGTGAGCACAGCCCCAAAATTCAGATTTGACCATTTAAACCTGTGGGATTTTTGTGAGATCCAGCCAAACTGGGTGAGCACAGCCCCAAAATTCAGATTTGACCATTTAAACCTGTGGGATTTTTGTGAGATCCAGCCAAACTGGGAGAGCTGAGCCCCCAAAATTCAGATTTGACCATTTAAATCCATGGGGTTTTTGGTAGATACAGCCAAACTGGGTGAGCTGAGCCCCCAAAATTCAGATTTGACCACTCAACCCTGCGGGGGCAGAGCTTTTGGGGCAAGGATTTGCTCCAGCTGTGAGAGAGATTTTTTAGGAAAACTCTGCCAAGACTTAAGTCATGTCTAAAGTGGGTTTGATTTAAAGCAAGTCCCATTTTCTCTTAATCCCTAATGAAAGTTTTACCAGTGCCAGGAGACCTTCCCTGCTAGGTGAAGGATATTATTACTTTTGGTATTAAATAAGGTTGCTGACACAGTGGTAATCCCCATTTTCTTGGAGACTCCAGGTTTTTTTCAGCTCAAACCTCATTGTCCCCGGTGTGTTTCCTCTCTTTGCAGCTGGGAATTCCATGCTGGAACGATTTCCACGCCAAGCAAAGGCAGAAATTGCAGTTTGGGGAATCCTGGATCTGACACAGATCTGTAACTCACCTAAGGCTGAGAGCGAAGACCATTCTTTGGGAGAGGGTTACTGCCAGACAAATTGACTTTTTATTAAGAATATTCTTCACTAAAGCCTGGTTGGCTGCCGGAAGAGCCAGCTCCTATGGGATGAGGTTTTATTTTATGAGTGCTGTGCAAAGAGCTTCCTAAAGCCAGTGTCCTCTCAGCATCACCGAGACAAAGGTTTACAGCATTCTGATCAAAATAAAACAACTGTCAGAGCACTCAAGAATAGCCTGAAATGCTGTCTGCTTGCGTGAAAAAAATACAGGACCGAGCAGCCCTGTGGGAGGTCACAAATTCACATTCATTTCCCTTCCTTCGGGGATTTGAAAAAATAAAATATTCACTGTAGAATCTGCAATTAACACGGAATAAACGGTCACACGAGCTCTTGGAGCGATGTGGGATTTACAGGCAGGACTCTCCCTCCCAGCCATCCTTTCCCAACCAGAAAAAAAGCTTCCTAAATATCTCACATACCTGAGTGAAGCACGGGGAGCTTTTTAAAGTCACTTCTGAGGGAAGGCTGCAGAAGAACGCACCTGGAATTCCACGAACGTGCTCCAGGGGCGGCTCCCAGAGCTGTCGGCAACATCCCCACGCCCAGGTTTGGTGCTTGCCTGGAAAATTCTGTCAATCCCTGCTGCACCAATAGACATCACTTGGCTTGTGTCTGTCAACTTCAGCTCCACTAAAACCAATTATTGCCGTGAGAGATGCAGGTTTTCCTCCAAAACCTCAAAATAAAATCTTGTTATTCCTGCCCCTCGCAAAGTGAAAAATGAGTTCTCCACTACAACTTTGCTATTAATTAGCCCCAAATGAGGTAACACTTCAAGGTAGGAGATTATGCACTCAAATATATCCAAACCATCCCCCCCTTTTTTTTTTTTCCTCCTAATTTGTCCCGTTTTCTAGGATGCAGCACAGGAGACAGACGACATCATCCCTGACTATTATTGTGGTATCTCAAGAAGGTTTAATTAAGAATCGTATTAAATTTGGATCCTGATTTGCAAAGTACTGAACAGCAGGGTGAAGGCAGTACATAATTGAATCTCATTTCCCTGAAAAGTAACCAATGGCTCTGTTAATGCCCCAAGAGAGGGAAAACGGCAAAAATGGAGCGATCAGCTCACAATCCACACGGGAAAAGGGGAAAAAAAACCACCAAAAATCATGAAAACCAAAATGGAATGTGAGAAAACTCATGTTTGCTTTTGGAATTAGAGGTAAAATTTGGGAGGAAAGGAAAAGGGAAAAGGAGGGAAGGGGAAAGGGGAGGAAAGAAGGGGAGGAAAGGAAAGGAAAG
>WEKY01023093.1:479-22471 GCA_013390045.1 Picathartes gymnocephalus
GGAGCACAGCAGCCAGTGCTACTGGAGGAGAAAGTGGCCAAGGACTATCAGAAGGGGCTTGGCAGCACCTTTGGCAGGGGCAATAGCGAATCAGGTAGTAGAGTACTAAAGGACACTTAACCAAATACTTCAGGAAACCAAGTTTTTTTTCAAACCCTTTGTTTCTCAATACTCTGGCAAAATGTTTATCTAGAATAACCTTTGCTCTGTGAATTAAAAGGAAAAAGAAAGGCAAGACTTTCCAAACTTTTTTTTGCTATATTATTTTTGCTGAATATATGAGAAAGTAAAATTTCACATAAAATAGATTGTAAAGTAAATTTAGAATTATAAAATATTTATTTATAGCTGAAAATGTATAGCTACTTTACTTCTGCAACCTACTACAATATTTTTCTTTATTCATGTGATCCTTCCCCTGTACAGGGCTGTGAGACCATTAAGCCTACATCTTAACTAATACATAGACCATGCCAGGGACAATTTTCTGGCTCAGAGCTTGACTGTTGCTGTGCATGTGACTTGCATGGTGGTGACTAATTCTTTCTTATCTCCTAAAGCTCAAGCATTTATTTCCATAGCAGCTGTTATGAATACTGCCCAGCACATTCTAAATTTGTTTTAGGAATCAGGTCTCAATTTAACGGTATTGATAATATATCAAAGAGGGTGTTCAGCTCTGCCCAGCCTTGTTTAGTTTACTAGGATATATGTGGCACAAAGGTCTGAGTGTAAGAATTAGTGTAGTTAGAAGATAATATTAGCTCTTTATATTCAGTCTGTTTTCAATTCTATACATTCCCAATTCTGCTTCCATCCTAAAAATAAACATCCTAATAGAAATTTCCTACCCAGTGCTGGTAAAATTGTTGGTGCCCTAAATCAGTGGGGAGGTAAGGATGCCATGTGTGTAGCACCTCTCCCATTGCCTGTAAATAAGAGTATGGGCCAAACTGCACAACAGGATTGAAACGTGATAGAGGTTGTACTCACAAGTAGCTTAGTTTGAGATCAGAAGATGTAGCAAGTCTAAATTTCTTCTGGGGCTTTTAAAACTTTACAAGAGCTGTAAGAGGACACTGTATCCTAAAGCTTTACTGGCCCTGTCTCCTCCGAGTTCCAGAGACACCTCAAGACATCCTAAATGTGCTGCTTTGGTCTCTCCAGCTAATAAACTACTGTATTTTTAGCAATACTAACTTTTTACAAGAAGCTTTGCAATTCATGTAAAATAATCCTATAGCATTAAATAGCCAATTTTGAACAAAAAGTGCTGTTCATATTAGTTTTTAAAACTGGTTTTATGGAAAATGGTAAAGAAAATATATCAGTCCAAAAAAAGAACCCAAAACCCCCTAGCAGATCCAGATGTTTCTTCTATATCTAGATTAATATGCATTTTATTATCACGAGGTTCAGATTGAGTATAATAGCAATAAGTTTCTCAAGAGTCTGTGATTTACACCTTTCACATTCCATGTAAATTCAGCATTGTAATGTAAACCTATTGTTGTCTATAATACTGTAAAATCTTGGTCAACAAACTTTGAAGGAGATGAGGAATGCCAGGAAATTTCAGAAGGAGCAGGGAGAAGGAAAAGAAAAGTTAGGTAAGACCCACTGTGGGATGGCACATCTACAGTGACTGACAGAGCAGATAAAACTGCTAACCAATGCCTAACAAAAATAGTTCTGCAGAAACTCATTAACATCACAAAATATCTGCAACATAAATTAATTTTAATGAGGGTGTATCTGGATGCATATACAGTGACTAATGAAAAAAATTCTCTGAAACTTTATCTCAGTTGTTCCATAAGAAGCAGTGGTGTGTACACGTCAGTGTCATGACAATTCAGCAGCAACCTGTGTGAGTCGGTTTCAGGCTGGGGAAGCCATAGTCCATTAACACAGGGAATATTTTGCCACCAGTGCAGGAGCATTTAACATTGTTGGTGGGAAGGAATCAACTGCTGTTGGTGCATCTAGAAAGCAAGATGGCAAAGCATCTTTGCTGTGTGTCAGTAACCATGAGATTTAAGCAGTTTCAGAGATGGGACAGAACTGGAATGTAGGTTATCCTTTCTATACATTGAAGGGGCTGAGAGATGACTTCAGAAGTTTTGCAATTTCATGATATGAATGCAGTATGTATGCATATTTTTTATGAAGAGTAAGAGCTTCTAATGGCACTGTTATGGATTGCTAGTCTGTGCTGAAAACATCTGAGAATCTGAGCTGTTCCTGCACACAAGGTGCTCTGTAAATTATTATGCACCAGTTGTCGATGTGCCACATCCTAAGAGGATGTGGATCAGCAAAAGGCTATTTCTAGAGTTTTATTCTGGGAACTGCTTCATCAGTCAGAGTAGTGAGCATGCTCCTTTTAAAAAGTAATAATATGCAATCTCTTCTACATTATTTTATACAGCCTATGTTGTTCCCAGTTAACATGCTTAGGTAATTTTTGGATCTTTCTCTTCATTGACAGTAAGAATCCTACTCCCAGGGACTTTTCATATGGAAAGTACTGTTAACAGAAGAGAAAGGATTATAAAGTGTTGACCATGGAGTCTCATGCTTTCTAACCATGCCACAGGGAATGTAACGGCATGTAACTTTTGCTTTTTGTTGCTATGGTATTGTTGAACAAAATTTGACTGGCATATTCCCAACAAAATATAACAAAATAGTCTGTGGGCAAGGAACTTTGCAATTCATGAGAGATAAAATTTTGTACAAACAAATGTCTCATCGCTGGCTTACACTTCATATTTTGTTTAAAGTGTGATACTGCTAACAAAACTAACTCAAAAAATAATGTCAAGGGATCTATTTTCTCACTATATATTCATTGCTACCTTATTTCAGTATCAAACCCACTTTTTATTGCATTTCAGTTAAGAGAGTAAGATAAATAGTACTTAGGGAGCTCAGCTCTGTTTCTTTATGTGTGGTGTCAGCAGAATGTTAACCAATTTCAAATTTTAGCTCCAGCCAGAAAATATACTGAGGGTTGATTGTATTCTATATGGGCTCAGAAGGGATAGTTTCTTTCATGGAAATTCATTGCTGATGCTGATGTGAAATAGGACCCAGATTATTTTAGAAATCACAAGCAGAGATGTGAGACAACCAGGTTTTTATTGTAATGTGTAACCTGACTTTCCCCTCTGCCCCTTTCACATACAGTGTGATTTGAAATTAGTACAAACCAGAGCGTAGAAATTGTGACCCCCTCCTAAGACTGAAAAATATGAAGGGGGAAGGAGGGGAAGGCAAGCATAAGGAAAAGTGAGCAAAACTCCCTTAGTCAAAAATAAATACTGCAAAATACTCAGGTATGTAATGTTTTATATACCAATTTGCTGCTAAACTAGCTGTAGCACTGTCTTGTTAAATTCTTTGCTACCATATGATGTTACATTTTGAAAGACTGGCAAATTTGCAGTGTCCCTTTTTTTTTTAGCTCCAAAGTAATTCTGCACCTCCTACACTCAGCTGGCATTGTCCTGAAGCAGTTTCTCTTCCTGAGCTTCACTTACTTTCACATTGTGTTTGGGAGTGACAGTAAGCGGTAGCCCTATTATGGGGAGGGAAGAAGGAGGGAGGAGTTGTTTTTCCAGGAGTATTTGTTCAGGTACTTCATATTTAAAACTTCACATGCAATTAGGAAGTGAATATTTATTAATGACTGCATAAACATGGAAACAAACTCTTGATGAAATTCTGAACAATATAGGTAGTACTTAACCAAGTAGCCTAATGATTTATGTTGACCTTCTGTTACTGCCGTTTCTCACTTTTAGTGCTTTATTTCCGAGTGACTTATGAGCAGCACTGTAAAAAACATCATAAGACAAGATGAAAATTAGTCTTAACTAAAAAAGTAGAAGAAACTGAAAATGAAGATGAAATGGTAACTGGATGTTGATTTCACTACAGTAATGACTTTGCTGAAGCCATATTATTTTCTGCTGTCTCATTTTTCTATGTGTGATATGAGGTAATGGCTTGTATCTTCTGCATAGTATGGTAGTAAATTGAAAATACAAATAAAGCTTTACATATATACATATATATGTGTAGATATTTTAGAGTAAAACTCTAAGGATACAGATAAAAAATAGCTTCTAAAAGATGAATGTATTTTCGTCAGCAAGTTTTTTGTGTTTAAATTGAAAAGAAAAAAAATTGTCAGTAACATTTTCCTAAGAGATATTCTCTTGGCTTTGTCACCTGTGTAAACAGGAGTGGCAGTAAGTAGGTAGCTGAGAGGGATGAAGTATTGTGGCAGAACTCTGGTTTATTATACAAAATGGCCAGCTTCGAGCCTTTCTTGGACATAGAGTGACTATATGTTTTGTCAGTAAGTTGCATGCAGAGATCACATATTACCAGATAGATGTATATGCTGAAAAGGGAGGAAAGGCTGGCTGGACTATTTCTTGATTTACTTTCCCAACCAAATATCTCCAATTCTGTTAAATGTATTTATTTATTTTGAAAAAGAAAGTAACTTCATGTAATAGCTAGGGTCTAGTAGTTTATCACATGTATGGAATAGTGGTTGGGTTTTTTGTGTATTGGCTTAAAGGGCATTTTACCTTAAGTATTGACATATAGCTGGTTTTGTATAGATAAATAATATGACTAAATAAACTGTGGAAGATACCAGTAGTTGACTCTCCTAAACAGTTTGTGTTTTCTGAAAAGGTACAACTTATGTATAGTATAAAGCTTTTTATTCTTTCATTTCTCATCCAGCAGTGATTTCTTTATTTGCTTTGCCTTTTATTCCTGAAGAAAAAGGAGGTAACAGACCTTAGAGTCTTGATATATTTGAATGAGCTTATTTCCACCTTAAGAAAAAACTCTTAAACTTAATGCATGGTGCTTCCATGAATTACCTGTCTGTTATAATTTAATTTTATGTTATTTAGTTTTCTTATACATAATAGTGATTCATTAATATAGCATAATCTCATTTTAAAATAAAAAATAATCTGATTGATATATCTACTTTAGTGAAAATTTTCATTTTTAATTAGAGGACAAAGCTCCCATCCTTTTTTACTTTTCCTTAGGGGAGATAATATTTTGCCCTGTCATTAACACATTTCCCAGAGGTGCTTTTTTGCTTTGATGAATTTGTCATAGTCAAGGAATGCTGGTAGCTTGCCAGAAGGTATGGAGTTTAGAATTGTATTACAACCTCTGTATGTTAAAATTTTGTTGTATTTGATAAACCATTGAGAAAGACACTTTTCTTTTAGTTTTAGCTGGATGTTTCTGTTTCGGATATTTGTTGCATAAACCCAATGAACTTGACCTTGCAGAAAACTAGAAATGGAAAGGCATGGAGGGGGCAATGGGCGGACAGGGTCATGAATGTAATCTGCAAATACAAAAGTCAGTAATCCACTCAAACTGCATCAAGAAAGCTTGAGGTTAGTCTTCAGAAAAAACCTTTCTAACAATAAGGGTAAAGTGGTTCTGGAATGGATTGCATGAAAACACTGATTAATCATCTTGGTGGAACACAGATAAAAAAAGTTATCCCCCAGAAATTGCATTGTTGTGTCTCATTCTTTCTTGCAAAAAACATCCTGCAAGAAGTCTTTTTCTGTGTTCATGAAGAAATCTCCAATAAAAAAGTCTTTTTATAAAACCCCTCAATGGTGAATCCTTGTGCAATGATTTGTGCCCTCTTATATGTTAGAAATAAGATTCAAAGCAGACAGATATTTCTTGATTTAACTGTGATTCTTAGTATTTTTATAAGTAGCCTAGTAATTGCTTTAGAGTTGAAGGGCTTGTTTTTTGGTTTTGGGGTTTTTTGGGGTTTTTTTGTTGTTGTTTGTTTGTTTGTTTGTTTGTTTGTGTTTTTGTTTGTTTGTTTGTTTTTTGTTTTGAAGAAGAGTATTGCAGCTCTACACACTGAATAAAGACTGGCAAAAGTTTAGTTAGTGTAATTTCTTAGCTGATGGAACTATTAATTTATTCTTTTGCACAAGCATGTAAGTATTAAAAAGCAAAGAAGAATTGTTTCCCTCCCCCATAATTTTGCTGATTCAGACTCTGAAGTGCTACCACTTTTAAAAAATATTTTATTTCAGGATTTTTTTTAATGTATAACCTAAATAATTCCATTCTTCTCAAGGAATAATAGAACCACAGAAAGGCTTGGAGGTGGAAGGGACCTTAAAGTTCCTCTAGTTCCAACTGCCTTGCCATGGGCAGGGATGCCACCCACCCCTGATATTGCTCAGGATCCCATCCAGCCTGGCCTTGAACACTTCCAGGGATGGGGTGTCCACAGCTTTTCTGGGCAACCTGTTCTAGGGCCTCAATATCCTCTGGGTAATTTTTTTTTTTCCTAAGATCTGTTTAAAATCTCCCCTTGAGTTTAAAACCATGCACTTTTGTTCTATCACTGACTGCCTGTGTAAAAGCTGTTCTTCTTCCTTTTTATAGGCCTCTTCTAGATACTAAAAGGCTGCAATGAGTACTCCTGGAGCCTTCTGTCCTGCAGTCTGAACATGCCGTGCTCTTTCAGTCTGTAGGAGAAGAGCTCTGCTGTCTGATCATCTTTGTGGCCTCCTATATATCTTTGTGGCCAGCCACATCTTTCTTGTGCCGAGGACCCTGGAGCTTGACACAGCACTCTAGGTGGGGTCTCAGAATAGTAGAGGGGCAGAGTCATCTCCCTTGACCTGATGGCCACTCCTCCTTTTGTGCAGCCCAGCATGAGGTTCACGTTCTGGACGGCAAATGCATGCTATTGGTTCATGTCCAACTTTTCCTCCATGAGAACCCCTACGTCCTACTATGTAGGGCTGCTCTCAATTACTTCTCCCAGTCTGTACTCATGTCTGGGATTGCCCAGGCACAGCACTTGGACTGATTGAACCTCATTAGATTCCCACAGGCCCACTTCTCAAGATTGTCCAAGGCCCCCTGGATGGAATCCTTTCCTTCTGTTGTGTCAAATGCACTGCTCAGCTTCCCGTCATCTGCAGACTGGGTGAGGATGCACTGGATCTCACTGTATTGTTGGTAAAGATACTGAAGAGCAACAGTCTCAAGACAGACTGGAGGGACACCACTCATTACTGGCCTATACCTGGACATAGAGCCATTGACCACAACTTGTCTGTGTCTGCCCAGCCAATTTCTTGTCCCCTGAATAATCTGTCTTTCAAACTCATGTGTCTCCACTTTCAAGGTAAGGATACCATGTGGAATTGTGTCAAAGGCCTTAAGGAAACCTAGACAGATGATATTTCTTGGTCCTTCCCCTGTTGACTGTTGCAGTCACTCTGTCATTGAAGGCCACCAGATTGGTCAGGCACGATTTGCCCTCAGTTAAAGCCATAGTGGCTGTCTTGGATCACGTTCTTGTCTTGTATGTGGATGCAAGCAGCCCTGCTTCCATGAAGATCTGCTCTGTGATCTTCCCAGGCGCAAAGGTTAGGCTCATTAGTCTGCAGTTTCCTGTGTCTAGTTTCCCAGGTTTTCCTCTCTACCCTTTTTAAAAATAGGAATGATGTTTCACTTTTTCCAGCCACTGGGGACTTTACCTGATCGCCACGACTTTTTAAATACTGTGGAAGGTATAATACCTTTTGTAGAAGACAATATATTCATTGTTATTCACTTGTTTTTCAGAAGCACATGGAGGTGCTATTGCCCACACGTGCAAGTTAAAATTAAACAACATAAAGTATGAGGGTTTGTATGATGTTAGGAGGTTATTAAAGTGCTTGGGTTAGAGGACAGTGGCAGATGAATCTGGACTTTCTCTTCATCTGTTTTCTTCAGTTCACAATTTGACCAGCTTCGGGAAATGAATTCCACATGAAAAATGTAGCTTTGCCTGCACAGCATCATTTCTGATAAGTCTACGTGGTTGAAATTCAGGAGTGAAAAAATCAGTCAGCCCCTTTCTGACTGCTGGAGTGGTCAGAAATGGGCATAACAATTCCTGTCATGGGATTATTTAGATAACACTGTGCTATTGTTGCAGTGCATATCATGACCTATGATGAGGGTTGTCATTATGGTGACTGGAGTTTGAGGAAGTCCAGTGGGAAATCCTAGCAGCTAAGCAAAACTCTCTGGGGCAAATGAAAGCTCTCGAAAACTGGGACATACTTGTCACTGTAGCAATAAACTTGAAGGAAAAAAGTTGTGTTACAGTTGGCCAAAAGATAAAGCCAGTGTTACGATGCATGTGAAAATACAGAAAAATAATTCTAAAAGTTTTGTAGATTAAGATTGTGTAAGAACTTGATTGAACTATTTTTCTAAAGTACTTTTGCAGATTGTCTGCTCCTTTCAAAAAAGTACATTAAAAAAAAGATAAAAGGAGCAACAAAAACTGGAAGTGCAAAAGATTTTCTGTGCAAAGAGACAACATGATTAGGATAATTTAATTTCAGAAAAGATTGAAACAGGAGGAAGCAAGATCCTTACCTTTCTTCATAGTGTAATGTAGGACAAAAAATGTAAAGGAAAAGAATATAATGAAACCAAGAGCTTTAAATTATTTGTTACAAAATATATTTCAATCTGTGCCACTTGGAGAAGATATAATCACCTAGGGCTAGTTATCTATATACAAATTAAGAATATTTAGGATTTCTCTGACAGAAATAAAAGCTTTTAAAATGTGTAGTATTAATGTGTTTTGGTTTTTTTTTTTTTTTTTAATAAATGATTTGTAGTTGTGAGGCATCTGACAACTGAACTTGTCAGAAAACAAAACGACATACCAGGTTAATCCTGGTGATGTCTTGGAATTAGAGACAAAGGCTGTCTATACTCTTCTGGTGCTGGAGTTTCTCTGGCAGTCTTGACTCAGTCCTGAGTACTTCTTGTGAATAATGGGGGAATTCTCATGCCCAGCACTTTTGCCACAGATGATGTCAGATGCTGAATCCTGGAGGATGGAGAGGAATACAGTGGAAAGGTCATTCTGATTGAACTCAAATTCAGAAACAGGCCATAGAACTTCTGAGTTGGATAATCGATGCTGTAGCCACAATGCTTGCTAGTTTAAAATCTAGAATAGGGATGGGTATGTAAGGACTGAATTGTGTTAATCACATCTATAGAGAAACAACAAGGACATATTTCTCAGTTTCTATTGTCTATTCTAGAAATAGACGAGGTCTAAATGACCATAGTTTGGTATAAAGGTTTTGCAAAACAGTAAGTGTTTTGTGTAGGCAACCCCTCCAAAAAGCTGTATATGCAAAAATTATTTTCTGTCTCTTTGGTGACATAAATTTTTGAAAAAATTAATTATTCTTGAATATGAATCTCTAGTGATTATTTTTTTAATAAAACTTACTAGCTTTCCAGTCACAGATATTGGAATGTTTTTATACTTCTGTGTGTTAGGAGAAAGGGAGGAGGTGATGCCTCATGGGAAAAAGTATTAGAATATGGAATTTTTTTTTTTTTGGAATCTCTATTGAATGTCTGAATTCAAAACCTATACTTGAAACTGTATAATTCTGGGAAATCATTTGCCACGTGTGACATCTTGAAATAAGGTGAGTTTTTAAATTTCTATTACAATGCATAACAAAAGTATGTTTCAAGGATATAAAACTTTGCAAGATAAAACAAAACTATTCTGTTTTCCCTCTGGAACACAGTAATTATAAAGAATGGTTGCCATTATGGTAAACACATAGATCCTAAATTGTGTTTTCTTATCACTGTTTCTACAAGTGAAAACTTGCTTAAGAATAAAAGGCAATATTGAATAAAGAACAAAGTAAATATATTTTTATTTATTTGAAATTTATAGGCATAAAACAAGGCACAAAAGGAAAACTCAATTTGTATCTTTTCAAAAATATGATTATTACAAAGAATATTAGCATTAAGTGATTGCACAGAATTCTACAGTTCTGATTGTAGCTCAGGTATTGGCATGAAGATGCACACCAGAGAGATTTAACCCAATATGGACCAGGTTTTGCCTTGAATACAAAACTTTACAAAAGTCCATGAGCAAACAAAACAGTGAGCAAAGAATTACAGCATTTTCTTCTAGGGTTATCACAATCATTAATATGATATTCTCCACCAAATGTTAGGCAGCACATTTTTAGTGTAATTATGTGTGTAACAACAGGAAATTGCAGTGCTAACAAACACTGAGTTACTTTGACTCTGCGAGGCTGGTATTCAGCTGACCAATAATAACAGGAGTTACACAGGAGACAAGCTTGCTGATCTTGTACTCTCACCACAATCTAGGAGGTAATACAGAGGAGAGGAGGCCAAAAAGAGATTCCTTGACTTTCTGCTTTGTGCGTTGTTTCTGATTTCCTTTGTACAGGAAAAAAAAAGTTGCATTTTGTGGTTAATTCTTGGTAAGCTTGTCCTGAGGAAATGGACATATAAGGACTGCAGTGGACAAAGCTACTGTACTGATAAATAGAAATGTGATGTGTAAAAATGTATTTCGGTGAATACGATTATTTCCATAAACACCTCAGTGTTGGTCATGCATGTATAAATTGTCTTCCTTAATATAATGTTGTCCTTGTCTGTGAATAATACAAGGATGCAGTGTACATAAAGAAAAAAATCCAGTTAGTATCTTATGACTCCTGTTTGCTTACCACTGCTGCAATTAATCTCCAGTGTCTAGGAGATGTAGAAGATAATGTAGGAATGTCTGCACAGTGCTGTAGCATAGTGTAGAAATCTCCAATCCAGGGGAGAGCTCAACCAGGAAACCCTGTGTGTGCCCAGAGGTTCTGTGCAGCTCTGAGCCTGACCTGACAAACTCTGTGCCAAAAATACTGTCAAAGTGCTGGGGAGAAGAAGGGATCAAAGGAGAACATCAAACTAAACTGTAATATTGCTTTCAAACCTAAGCTGATTTATTTAGAGCTAGCTTTGATGTCTTTGCACTCATAAGTATAGCTCCAGAAAGTTTTCCTACATTAGCAACTAGAATATCTAGCAACTAGAATATACTAAAAACTATCATACTTATTTTTTAATGTTTAGGGGAGTCCTAAATCAAGGATGTTTATTGACACAACACAGAATGCTTATTAAGCTGGTAAAAGAAAACGAGTCTAAAGGAGATCTTGATATACTTTATTAAAATAGTATTAATTCTTATTAGGAGCAAAAAATGAGATTTTGAAGCTTTTGTTTGGGTTTTCTTTTTAACAGGAAACTGAACATTTGGAATGCTCATTGGGAAACAGAGTAAATGACATACTCAAAGCTCATTTAGTTTTCTTTAAATAATGTACGGCAGCTTGTATACAATACATGGATTCTCAGTACATACTATTCCATAGAGTGAGTGTTAATTTATAGCTAATAAAAAAAGTCTTGCAGAGTGGGAAATATTAAACAAGAGAGAAAAAACCCACGAAAACCTAGCAGTCAGTGATAGATCCTCAAAATGAAGAGAAGCTGAGTTGCTGAGGTGTGCTGTCTACTTAATGCTTTGTACTAGAGTGATGCAAAAGGCTGCAATCTCATTAATTTAAATGGCAAGAATGAACATCCTAAAGTTAGTAGCTTAAGAAGAAATATGTAGTACCTCCTTAACAGTTTAGTTATTTATTTCATGGTTTAGGATTGTAATTTCCAAAACTAATAATGTTTAGATTTCATGACTTTTAAGTATTTAATGGAATTTTTTAAAATGTAGTTCGAACAGGCAAGCAGACAACAATAGAAGGAAGTGTCTTGCAGAGAGGTGACTTAATTAAACCTATAAATACCATAGAGAAGATACTAAGTTACTTATGAATATAATGAGCAGTAACCGAGATACTAGTGAGAAAAAAAGGAAGGCAATAGGCCATTGTATAAAACTGATGAAGCTCCTTAGCATGTTGTCTTAGTTTAGGGCAAATCTGGGAGGAAACCTCCTCACGGGGTTCCCCCAGAAAAGCAGATCCAAGCCACCCCTCCCCCCAGCTGGTTCGGGAAACAGAGTTCCTTGGAGAAAAGTGGAAAAAACTATTTATTTAACAAACAAAACACCCACAAGCACAAAGGATGAACAACACTACACAACAAAACCTCTCGCCGTTCTGAAGAGGTGGCAAACCCAGAAAAAGTCTTTTCCGTGGATGTGTCTTTGGTTTTTCTCTCAGTCCTCTCTCTTCCGAGGCTCGGGCCGGCGTCCCGGGTGCAGCGCCGCTTGGGGGGAGCCCCCCCCCTCTCCGGGTGATGGTCCTGGTGTCCCCGGATCGAACAACAGCAGAACAGTCCAAAAAAAAAAATCTTTGGTCTCAGCTAATTAAAAGAATGAGCCAAAAAACAAAAGAGGGGGAAAAACTGAAGGAGAGCTCTCTGCTGTCTGTGCAGACAACCCTGAGTCCAGGAGCAGGAATGCTGAAGGTGTTATCTCTATGTTTTGAAAACAACTGCCTCAGATGTTCCACCGCTTGCTTCTCCTTCTACCCCCTTTGCTCTCAGATCTTGTCTTAAAGGTGCAAAACTTATTTCTGGGCTAAACAGACGAAATGGGGATAAAAGCATCATACAGTCAGCCTAGGACACATGTCACACATGAGCATTGCCTAGAAAGAGTTTTCTGAACACGTCCTTTTTCCTGGCAGTGTTACTGAAAACCAGATGAGCCAAAATTAAAACTGGGTCACAAAGGAGAGAAAAGGTTTTTTTTAATCATTATGCCATTTATATTTGCACAAATTACTAAATCAAATGCTGTTGTGTGAATGGTAAAAGTAAAACCTTTTCAGTGCAGCTTAAATCTGATAAACATTTCCCTTTAATTGTTTTGTGTGAACTACTGACATATCATCAAGTGCTCCACTGAAAGCAAACAAAAAACCTAGTAACTGTTTCTGAATATATTTACTGCCACAACATTCACCTTAGAAGAAAAAAAAAAATTCTTATTTTTCAGTACTTTATTGCTATTTTAGCAATTAGCTCTAAACTACAGAGGATATGAGGCCAACTTGTTGAAAGTAATATATAAAACCAGAAATTGGCCACTGCCAGCATCCTTGTGCTGGTAAGTCACACACATGCATCCTACCACCACCTTTGTTTTTTCTGCTGGCAGCGCAAAGTTTAGATTACCTACAGGACAAAATGCAGCAACCTTAGTTTACTAACGCAGTCTTTCAGACTGTGGAGTACTGCACAGTGTTCCTCAGAGTCTTGGTCACTAATCTTACAAACTGACTGGTCTTTAGAAGGCTTGTTAATGGAAACCAGGAATTAGGTGATGAAAGCACACATTCAGGTCTTGAGGACATGTATTTAGACACAAGAGCCGTGAAAAAACTTCAGATACTCAGAGCATTCTTGAAAATAGAGACTGATAAACCAACTGTTCAAGACATGTATGTGAGCAGATATGATCCACCTGACATTAGGGTTCTTGTTCAATCAGCTGTTTCAATTCCCTTGAGTAAAACTCTCCAAAGTTCATGTATTGGTTATATTTGTAGGAAAAACAAACCTCAAACCTAGTCATTTTGGCAGTTGGACAAATAGGTCAACATTTCTTGGCTTTTAATTAGCACTTTCTACATAATGCTTGAGAAGAGACAGGTACCTAGATGACAGGTCTCAGATACAGTATTTTTTTTTATTACTAGCAACTGCTGTCACTCAGGGATTCTTGGATCTAATCAGGACATTAATACGTTGCTCTATCTTGTCAGCCAGTCCTCTGAACTTTGCTATTGTGGTAGTATCGCTCTGCGCAGTGTGCTTTGACCAGTTGTAGCTGATGGAAGATCACTCGGTGATCACTTTGAATCCCTTGTTCTTCCAGCAAGTCTCATTTGTATTTCAGTCATGTGTCTGCGTTTGGAATGTGTGCGTTGAACAGGTCACCATGCAGTCCTTGCCCTGAGTGTTGAGGGAGATGTGGGAATGTGCCATCTCCCTCCAGGACACTGGAGAGCTACCTAGGCACAAAAACTTGCAGAATACGCCACACTTATCTTTGTGAGTGGAAAATGAGGTGTCCAGACCTGCATAACATGAATATGCCTGCACATACGGTTTAGCATAGTCATACATTATTCTTGGAAGAGTGAAGTCGTGGGATGAAAGGCAATCTGGTCTGGCATAACTGTTGGAAGAAAAGGCATAAACAGCATGTGTTCCACTAACCATTAACTGTATAGGCAGAAGTATATGATGAGAAGTATTGGAAGGCTTTTGTAACCTGTAAGACAATAATATAGTATATGTGCTTTCATTTCCTGACCAAAGAAAGCAATTATTTCCTTATATTCCTCTTACAAGGTACAGCACTACACTTCTTCTTGAAAAGTACTTGTGTTATAACACTTTTTTTTTGGGGTGTACTTTGATCCAAAAAGTATTTCACTTCAAAGTTCTGGAATTAGAGGATTAGGGGAAAAAAGGAAAAGAAACTCTATTGCTTATAGAAGTAGATTAGAATCTGCTGGTGTTAAAAGTTTTCAGTAAATTTAAAACTGGAAAACAAAGTGTCGCATCATTTAGGGGTTGTAGTGCATACCCTTATCTATATAGGATGCTTCCTTATTGATGTTTACTTATACTTTGAGTAATCTGTTACCTCTAGTCAAGCAAAAGTTGCTTGTAACAAGAAGTCTCTTTAGAACATGTGAAGCTAGCCAATCCTTTTCAGTGATTGTCCCTGGTAATTGTGTCAGGTTGTTGGTGTTTTTTGTTGTACTTTACCTATGAGACCCCCAGTAAAATTCACTTACAACTGATTTCGATACAGTCCTTAAACCACAACATGAACATTGAATAAAAATAAGAATTTACAAGATTTTAGTGAAAGCACACTGAATATCTTTATGAATGAACCTATCATAAGTTACAAATTACTTGTTTTCCTTTTCAAGATTTAAAGAGTTAATTTACTGGACCTGAATGAGACATGAAATGCAAACATACAAATGTTTAGTACGTGAAAAACTGCGTAGAGAATCTTTTTTGAGCTGTTAAAGAGCTGAAATATGCTACTGTTGGATACAGATTTGCATATCCAGTGCTTCTAAAGAGTTACAAAGATGTAAATGATAATGCTAGCTGATGGCAACAGATGCAGAGAGGCTACATCTTGTGTGCGATCCCATACACAAAATAATGAAATCTATAACTCATATCAACAAGGTGGGTAACAGTCTTTATACTGATTTGCTAAAATATGAGAATTGTTTTCTACTTAGATATTGCTGCTATATACTACATCACAACCAATGACTGAAGACAGACACTGACATATTCTGGAGGAAATTATAATCAGAAGTGTTCTTTCTTGGTACTTAATGAGTATGCATCTCTGTTCTCTGACAGTCTAATCTACCATTCAGTCTGCCCTATTTTCTAGTGACTAATTTAGGTATGAAACATATACACACTTCTGTAAATGGCATAAAGTCATCAGTCTGCCCTATTGCAGTTACCCTCTGCTGTTACTTTTAAACTGGCGGGTTCCTCTAGATGGTGTAAAACCAGTGCACAGAGAAACACGACTGAACTGCTAGGAAGCTGAAATGTTTAAAAACTCTTTTCATTCCACTGAACAAGTGTATTAAGTTAATGTACAGAGGGGAAAGAAAAAAAAAAAAAGAGCAAAGCTCATTAAAGTACACTTCTTTAAACAAGCATTTTGTACTAAAGTAGTCAGTAAGGGTTCTATAGAGATTATGGATATGTCTCTGCAAAGAGAAGACAGCTCATTATGCTTGTACTCTGAGCTCACCAGCTGTGAACTCTGTATTTCAGGAGCTATGTAGCATTGACAAAAAAAGAACAAAAACAAAAACAAAAACAAAAACAAAAACAAAAACAAAAACAAAAACAAAAAAAAAACCACAAAAAAACCACCCCAAAAACAACAAAAAAAAACCACCAAAAACAACCACCAAAAAAAACCACCTGTTTGGCCATCTCTATACATATATAGTTAGCTATTGATTCTTCAAGGAAGCATACCTGCAGTCTGGGTGCTCTGAACTCCTAATCTATTCCTGTTCCAAAATGCAGGTATCCAGATTATCTGATCTGTGCTTCACAAAGTTCTGGATGTTGGCAAGTGCTGGCAACCACCACTGTCATGGTAACACAGAGGTGCCTATCACATGAGCTCTAGAATTTAGAATGAATGTTTTTCTTTTGGACCTTTCTTGCAAAACCTACTTCGTTTTGTCACGATGTGCCTACTGAAGCCTCTGTAAAGCATTTTGACTAATGAGATGCTTTTAGGTCTGCTTTAGACCCATTGATTAAAGCATTTTCTTGGCTAATGGAAGATGGTCTCACGCCTCTTCCTTACAAAGTTGTAAGGGGTTGGAATAGAGGTAATATGCATCTCAGGTGCTATTTAAATGACCCTTAAGTAAGACTCTTAGCTATTCTTGCTGCTAAAGTGTTCTGGTTTTCGCATTTGAATATTTACTGACCCATAAAGAAGAGTGAATACACCTGCCTCTCTGGTAAAGTGGATTAGGACACGTGTTAAGGTGTAGTTTGAGGTCCTCACAGTAACTAGATGCTCATTAAATACAAAACAGACTTATAAATTACTTTTAAGTACAAGTTGTTGATATACTCTCTTCGAAGTTCAACTGTTCCACGTAATATTGCAAAAGAGGCACCTTGGGTATATTTGGTTTGCTTTTGTTTGGTATTTTTTTCCCACCCATTATATAGGTGAATGGCTTAGCCATTGAGTTACTGGTCTTGAATATGGGCTGTATTTTCACTTTTTGAACCAGTTCTCTGGGAAAGTACCAGTTGGTATAGCCACTTAATCCTAGATGTGATTCATGACTGCGAAGGCATAGGGGAGGGAGAAGGTTCATTGCAGTCTTCTTTTTTACGGAAATTCTTCTCAAGATTTCTGTCCACCAAGCTTTGGTATCTTCCTGCTCAGTATTGCTAAGCTCTTACTGTACCTAGCATACTAATCTTCCTCATGAGCTGCATAAGATATTTAAGTGCCTTAACATATGGTTAAAGATTAGAGTTGCCACAGGATACCAGTGGCCTTGCAGTAATAAAACCAAACATTTTTGAATGGTTTTTGAATGGCTATAAAATGAGCTTGATCCAGTTCTTGTTGAAGAGTGGTAATGCATATGTTAAGTCTGGATTTCAGAGTTCATCTTCCAAATAAAAATACACTGAAAAACTATTTATTTGTTGGCCTCATTATGAGTAAATTTTAAATCCTGATGTTGGAACTGGCTCCTAAGCAGATCCTAATCATTGCTAGCTTTTAATAAGGTACATCTACTAGGATATTATGCAATATTTTAGTGTGTACTTTGCAAATGTAATGAAGTCAACCTGAGACCTTGCTACAACATTGCTCTTAAATCTGTTGAAAAATGAGTGTTCTGCGAGTTATAAATATGTGGATTAGCAAAGTGCTTATTTTATACACTGGAGAGATTCTGACAACAACATAATAAACAACAAAGCATCACTAATGCATTATGTATTATGGTCCTGGTCACAGTTTAGCAGGGTTTTTTTTAATGGATTAGGCCATATTGTGTACATAGTTCAGCCCACGAGGATTTTCTTCAGATGATTTTAAAAAATTTACACCAACCTATTACTATCCTCTTTTTTTTTTTTTTTAAGTGTCTATATAGTATTTTCTCTTGATTGTTTGTGCTTGTTATTGGGAGATAAGAAATTTTTTGATTGCTTCTTTCCTCATAAAGTTTGTTTACTAAGTGTTATATTTACCAGGCAAACCTTCCACCTATAATAGTCATCAAAAAAGATGTGATCCATATTTTCTGTAATACTACTAAGGCAACTAAAATATTTGATTAAACATCAAATTTCTTTCCCTTATGGCTAAATAGTGAATTTGAGTGGAGGAATACAAGTCATGTTGTTACAGTCTTGTCATGCCATACCTAAAATGGTACTATCACTACCTTACTGCATATACTGTTCTTGAAAGAGATTCTTCCAAAATCCCTACCACTGATATTTTTATTTATCCCAATGTTTATTTATTATGTTTTTAATTTAACTCACAGTGTTTTAACAATATCACAATACCTTTATGAAAATAGTTGAATCAGTACGGACTGCAAATTTTCCTAGCCTCCCACTTACAAGTGACCTCACTTCATGGAACAATCTGCCTGCTAAAAGAAAATTATACACACAGAATCACACACAGAATCACGAGGTTGGAAGAGACCTTTAAGATCATCAAGTCCAACCCAACCCTAATACCTCAACTAAACCACGGCACTGAGTACCACATCCAGTCTTTTTTTAAACACATCCAGTGATGGTGACTGCCACCTCCCTGGGCAGATGATTCCAGTACTTTATCACTCTTTCAGTAAAAAACCTTTTCCTAATATCCAACCTAAATTTCCCTTGGCACAGCTTAAGACTTTGTCCTCTTGTTCTGTCAATTGCTGCATGGAAAAAGAGACCAACTCCCATCTGACTACAACCACGTTTCAGGAAGTTGTAGAGAGTGATAAGGTCACCTCTGAGTCTCCTTTTCTCCAGGCTAAATAACCGCAGCTTCCTCAGTCATTCCTCACAGGGCTTGTGCTCCAGGCCCCTCACCAGCCTTGTTGCCTTCTCTGGATGCGTTCAAATGTCTCAACGTCCTTCCTAAACTGAGGAGCCCAGAACTGTGATGCAAAATTCATCTGGTGTCCAGTAACCGGTAGTATCAGTCAGCAATCAGTAGTGAAATGAACACAAATGTTTATTTTAATGAACTGGAGGAAGGAATGGAGTCCCTCTTTAGCAAGTTTGTGGAAATTATCTAATTGATGGTGCTGAGGTAGCAGCAGTTGATCTTCTGTCAGAGTGACCTGGACTAGCTAGAGGAGTTGAAATGCTAAGTCTTGTATCCAGGACGGAAAATCCCTTTACAACAGTATAGACTTGGGCCTGACTGTCTATGGAGACTGCTGAATCTGTTGGCTCTGTTTGCCTCTATTGGCTGCTCTGAGATGGTCTGACAGGAGCTCTCCCCACATGCCCTGCTGTGCCACGCCCATGCTGATGTGCCACACCCCACTTTCCCCAGCTCCCTGGAGCCGTTAAATCTCCCTTTGTTGCTCCTGGCACTGCCCTGTCCCCACCTGGTTGGCTGCTGAGAACTTACGGGTTGTGATGAGGCTAAGGGTTGCTTCATGGGCTCCTGAATTTGGGATCCTCCCTGTAGAGCTCGATCTCACACCCTGGACTTCCCTTCAGTCATGGCCTCTTCAACCTCAATGGCTGAAAGACAAGACTGTGCTGGATTCAGCCTTTAGCAACCTGATGCAAATACTTTTAGTAGGGAGATGGACTGTGTGACTTTCAGAGTTTTATGTCAGAACATAACTTCCCATTTATTTTTAATTCATTCAAAAGGAAGAACTTTTGAACAAGGAGATAGTTCTTCCTTCAGTTCTCATAATGGTACTGACAGAAAATGTTACCTCATTTTCCTGAGGCTGGTCTCAGTCTGTATTGGGAGATACTGGCTTAGTGATTTTAACAAAGGATCAAACTATGTAGGTGCTCAATTTGAGACTATTTAAATATGAGGCATAAAATATTTACTATTCAATATAAATGTGTCAAACATTTATTAATGAAACTTTAAATTCGATTGGTAGTGGCATTTTGTAAGAATTGAGTGTCTTTTTATCAATAATTCAAGTTCAAGAAAGGCTACACTTCTAAATGTCACCTTTTCCCCTTTTTATTTGCAGAAGTATGGAACAACTAACTGTATTTATTGGACTGATGGCGGCTTTTAGAAATGTTTTTTATTGTATATGATTTTTAGCATATATAATATTTATTTACTCAGTGTGATTTTCCCCATGATAGCTTATGGAATCTCTGATGTGATCAGTAGTTACAGAATTCTGTGCTCTGTAGTTTATAATTTGAAAATCATTACTCTAAAGCACTGTAAATAAATAGATGCTGTCCATGTAGGCAGCTTAGGTGATGCTTAACAATATCAACTTGTTCTCCTGATAGCCTAGGAACACTAACACTACACATAATTTCTTCCATGAAATGATTTCTATTCTGATTTAAAACAGTATTATCTGTCAGTTATTTGTTTCTTAGCCAGTGTATAATGACACATCTTAGCAAAATGCCCAGTCTTCCTGAAATGTTTGAGTTAAGCTTCCTTTAGGTGTCACATGGTAATAACTTTTAAGGTGTTGCTAGATTTACAGAAGTAGCTTTATTGTTTCTATCAGTTTTACTGAGCCTTTAGTTCCCTAATTGCAATCTTGCAATTTTCAATAATCAGTGTTGAAAGGTTTAATCTGTAGGTATTGAATCTTGAGAAGAGCTGCTTCTACCTTTAAGATCCCATTTTTGCTATTGCTGTTAGCCCGACTAGCAACACTTGTGACTTCATACTGTATTAGGTGTGGATCAGGGAGTCCAGTACAATTTGCAGGTGAACTCTTTGCAAAGTGCTATCAAAGAAATAATGCAGTTGTTCAGCACAGAAGCACTAACTAAGGCTGGGAGAACAGTGTTGTATTTCTCAGCAGCCAGAAGAAATGTAGAACTCTATGATCTTTCTAAACAATATAGTATATAATCAGAGAAAAGTTTTTTTCTTCAGAAGTCTCTTTAACAATTACAGGCATGGATTTAGTTAGGGGCTGTGGAGCTATTCTCTTCAGCATTTTTTAGGTCTATTTTTGTCTGATGATTGCAGTTGAAGTCTGGCTAAAGCTACATTATATCAGGATGGTACACCAGACACCCAAGAGAGGTGAACACTTCCTGAGGGATTTCATCTTTAATTCAGCATAGATTGCATTGTGTTCCTATGGAAATTAAACTAAATTATAAAAGAATAAATAGGTCTTCCACAGACTTCAAAGAAAACACAGAGATCATACATATTAGAAGACTAAGGTTCCTCTTTTTCTAATCTTTTTATTTTAACTGGTGTCAACATAGAGTGGAGTAATGAAACTTCAAAGTCAAATTGAATGGATTTCATTATTTGTTGCATGAGCACAAACTGTGTATTATGCTTCAGGTAAAATAGAAATAAAGAATTTTCAGTAGGTCACTACTAGTTAAAAAACTGTAATTTGTGGGAAATTGTTTTGTTGGGTTTTTTTGCAAGCCATGGTCTAGAATTCAGTTTCATATAAAATTGTATTGCAACACAGAACTCTGCTGTTTTATTCCAACCAACAATTTATGTGTTTGCTTTTCTGAATTACAACTTGTTAACTGCAGCATATGCATTGAAGATACCAAAGCACTTTTGATAACACAGTTCTGTTGTCCAAATCCAGTAATCCAATATGCAGTTTCTCTTTCCTGAGAAATTGCCTTTTCTCTCTCTTGTTCTGTCTTTCACGGAGAAGATCTTTTTTCTTGTCTTGATTTCACAGAAAACCAAAGAATGAATTTATTAATAGATTTTTTTAAAAAAGGGGAAGAAATCTCTCAGAAATATAATACCATTGATTGATTATGTCTCTTTATTGGAAAATGTCTAGAGATTGCTGAAGCCTGCATTTGCTTGTTTTTGCTGGCAAGGTTCCCTGAAATAAGTCGTCAAAATGAGTCTAGAATGTCCTGTTCATGGATTGTGCCAGCATTCATTATTTGTTTCTTAACAGGTTGTAAATCAGTACTTCAAATTTATTTCCATCCTTTTTTTTTTTTTTTTAATTTTTTGACTTGGTCATTCATCTGTGTTTTTTTCAACCTGTAGACTGCAGTGATGTCATTGCTATAATTTGGTGACATGTTTTTTATAATTTACAAATCCAGCCTATGAGTAGTTACGTTTTGTGACACTATAACAGTTTCATGAGATTATAAAAGATAATATCAGATTTTTATAAATAATAGCAATATTAAGGAAATATTCTGTTTTAGCATAATTTTTGAGTTAGATGAGGACAGTAATGATTAAAACTTACCATTTGGTTTTTTTTTTAATATAGAAGTAGTAATTACAC
>WEKY01023096.1:0-20642 GCA_013390045.1 Picathartes gymnocephalus
GGCCTGGTGGGCACGGCCGCCCCGTGTCCCAGAGGCCTGGCAGTTTTCATGCAGATGCCCCTGGTCGCAAAGGCTTTTTTTAGGCCTTTGCCCATCGACTCTGCCCATGCTTGTTCCTCTCCCAATGACTTGCAACTCTCTCATGTCCCATCTTTTGTTCCTCCCCCAAACCTCAGGTAGAAAGATCATGAGGAAGGCAAAAGCTCCATCTGAACTTAATCTGGTCACTACTGTGAAAGACTAGAAAAAGGGGTTTTTTTAAAGAAGAATAATAACAAATGACGGCCAAGGAAAATGTCCATTCTTTATTTCACGGGGGTGTTGGAGGGTAGGGTGTGGCAGGATTTTTGTCAGGACTATCCCAAGAGCATCCCAGTATTCTGTGTCAGCCATAGTGTGACCAGTAAGACCAGGGCTGTGATTGTCCCTCTGTGCTGGGCACTGGTGTGTCCACACCTCAAATCCTGTGTCCAGCTTTGAGTCCCTTCACCCTGTGACTATATTTATTCTCCATTACCAACTCCTTTAGTGGTAGTACAGTTATGTCTTGCCTATTTGTCATGAATATGTGGCATATTGCAGATCAGAGGTAAGAATACAACTATTTGATAGGTTTTCCAGTTTATGGGTCAGAATTAATGTTAATTATATAACATTTCATGTAATCAGTTCATTGTATGTGGTTTACATGTTGGATAGGTATTAATTTCATTTTTTTTTCTGACATGGTATACAATACGATTATAAACAGTAAGCACAATAAAGCCAAAACTAACAATACTACAATTGAATGCAACTTTAAATTCAAAATTCCAGTTGCTGTGGGTGGCCATCCAAAAATAGTTTCCCACCAGCCATGTTCTCTATCTTTCTTCAATCTTTCCAGGGCATGGTGTATCTTCCCCACATGACCATGGGTGGTATTTCGGGTTCTTTGTCTGCTGTGCTGATTCATTTTAGCGATGGTGATTTGGAGAAATAAGGACTTCACAATTAGAAATTGTAAGTGGTATGTTTTACTTCCAGCTGGGACGCACCAGGGGATATCTCCTCCAAACCGTGCGTGCTTGGGTGACTTTCTCCCAGCTGTTTATCTTCTGAAATATTATATATGCATTAAATTTCACAATTTTCCTATAAATATTCGTTATCTAGCCCCACCTAGCCTCACGTCATATTAAAATGAGCTAAAAAGTCCTTCTGCGGTTGCACAGTCCCCTCCAGTGGTCATGGGCTGGGGTCTTCTGATGAAGGCCATAGTCTTCATCACGGTGGCCTTCTTTTAACCTCTTGTTCTGGGCAGGCGCAGTAAGGATTTGGCTAGTTCCCAGGTTAGCTTGCCCTGCTCAAAACCACAAGCCTGATTCTTGCTGGCTCCAGACCACAAAGTTCTCCTTTATCAAATATTAACAATACCTAAGTCACGCTTTGCTGAGTTTCAGTATCATACATCTTATCTATATGACTTCTACCTAGTAACTAGCTAGCAACTGAGCTCAGCAGCTAATTTTCTATGTGTTCTCAGTACAAGCTGTTTCTCTACAAAATCACCAAATCATCTCTGTTTTTAAAGCTTTGTATTTTCATATCCATAAATGTCCCCAAAATCACCAAATAATCTGTTCTTAAAGCTTTGTATTTTCACATCCATAAATGTCCCCCATATCAATGGACTCAGATCATCAGATTCCAACAGTTTTTTGCCAATGCCAGATGCACTTCAGCAGGGATAGGTAATGAAACTTGACACAGTGTGTAGTTGGATTGTAGCAATTGGTGGGTTGTTAAGGAGCTGAATAGTTGAAGCTACATCCCATAATTTCGGTAAAACTACATATATAGCTGTTGGAGTGATCATATGTCTCTACAGTGGTGTTTTCTGTAAACAGAATCACACAGAGTTCTCATACAGATACATCCATTTCCAATATATGCGAGTACCATCTCAGGAGTTTCAACACAATGTTGACATTTTGTTAAATGTCAAGGCAAATGTCTTGGGCCTTAACAGTATTATTTTCACAAATAAATCCTTGCTGTTCCTGTCCAATCAGGCATTAACATCTATTGTTGGCCATTTGCTCCCATTTTGGGCTCATACTCGCATGTTCTAACAGATAGAGGACAGTTCCATTGTGATTTAATCAACACAACAATTGGGTATAAGGCATATTTTGAAACATTAAGTATTGTTTAAACAAAAGCTGTGGCTTTAACATCAATGGGGTAATAAGTGTCATTAACTAGATGTCACCAAGATTGGAACTTTCAAAGTGAGTGTCATAATCCCAAATTCTCTTTTGTTTATCAGTGGTCAAGGTGCCCTCATCACCTTCCCTTTTAGTTGCTATTACAGCAGATTGCAACCACAGTTGAGGAAGACGTGATACATGGTGAAGAATTTAACTATTTAACTATAGTTACCATATTAATTAGCATAAATAAAAGAAGTGAAGGTCTTCACCCTGTGGGTCAAGCTGTGTTGATAGGTATTTTGGTTCTCCTTTGGGAAGGATGAGAAATCCTCCAGTGGCTAACCTGATCTCCAGAGGACATGTGCTGGTATCATTCCTGGTATCACAGAATCACTAAGGTTGAAAAAGAACTCCAAGATCATAGAGTCCAACCTTTGACCAATCACCACCTGGTCAATTGAACCACAGCACTGAGTGCCATGTCCAGAGTTATCTTGAACACCTCCAGGGATGGTGAGTCCACCACCTCCCCATTCCAATGATTAAGCACCCTGTAGTTTTTTAAGCCTTTTCAGTGCTTAACCACCTTTTCAGTCAAGAAATTCTTCCAGATGTCCAACCTGAACTTCCCCTGGTGCAGCTTGAGGTCATTTCCACTTGTTTTATTGCCTGGGAGAAGTGTCCAACCCTCACCTTTCTACAAACATCCTGTCAGGGAGTTTAAGTCTCCCCTGAGCCTCCTTTTCTCCAGACTTAACACTCACAGATCCCTCAGCCACTCCTCATATGTCTTACTCTCCCAACCCTTCACCAGCTTTGTTGCCCTGTCATTCCTAGAAAGGCAAAAACAATACAAGCCTCATTGGAGTTTTACAGGCAGGTCACCCTTTAGTGGCTCAACTTGTCTAACTGCTCATATTAAAGACAGAAGCCCCTTTTCCCACTTGAAATGTCTCTGATCTGTCTATTTGAATTCAGCTGAGTTAAACATTAAAGGTCTTACTGTAACAACCACACACTGCCATCTGGCAAGCACCTGTTTCATGTGGACAGAACATCAAGCCCCAAAATACTTTTATTATGCTTCTTAATCACGAAGTGAATAGACCAATGTGCTTCTTGCCTGGGCGCCATAAATTAACTTTCAGGATTTGGTGAATAGCACTTGCTCCATTTTCTCTGGTGACTTTAACTCTCAACAACCCAGGTCACATATTGTAGCAGCGCGGCTCAGGCACCTTGGCACCGCTACTTTCCTGCAAGCATCTCCACGGGTGAGGATGCTCCAGTCCGGTGGCGGGTGTGCACCAACTCACACATGCGGCTGGATGTTGAGTAAAGGTGACTGAGGCAGCGGGGGTTCCTGTATGAAAATCCAGTGGGGTTTATTGGGTCCATGCACTGAAGGTACCAGTAACAAAGAACCTGGTAGAATGGAGAGTCCAGGGTTATATTCAGGTACGGAGGGGGTGGAAGCAAGCAGCAGGGACCAGTGAACGGAGAGGGTAGGCGGGGACACAGACACATTCACCAACGGGGAACGTGTTCAGGGAAGACAAACAGGGGGACAAACCAACGGGGATACAGGGAATGGAGAACTCATTAGAACATAACCTCACATAGCAAACTGGGGGGCGAGCCAGCTGACAGGCTGACTACCAGTGGGGTTGCAGAGTACAGAACATGGCCATACAAAGCAAATGGGGGAGTGGAACTGGGGTAACTGGCATCTGTGACAGGGGTCTGCGTAAATCAATAGGAGAGGCCAATATCTAGGGTGTGCCCTTCCAGGGCTCTGCTCTATGTCCCCTGACAGGCTCACTGGCCTCCATAACATATCGTGCTTCTTGGTGTCCTATCATGTTAGTGCTGAAATTTTGCTCCCAATCCCAGAAATTTCAGCTGATATTGTCAAGGACCAACTGGAATCAGATTCACTCTACTATAATGATGGGTTTAGTCTCATATTCAGAGGAATCTGAGGGAAAAAAACTGGTCATCATTTCCCTCATCGCAGTCCTCAGGATCACCCCAAATATCACCATCTCAGTCTTCTGGGGACACTGTTAGTTTCCTAATTCGCATGGGGTCAGGGGAATATGGGGCCCACATAAGCATCATCTAGATCTTTTCTTCCAGCTTTTGTGCTTTCTCCTTTGCTTCCTGTAATGGCTTCTGTAACTGTTCAATTTGCATGTACAGTAGTAACTCAGCTGCCTCCCTGCCTTTTATTCCCTCTCTCAGATCTCGTCTCTCTACATTATGCTTTTTCCTGTCTTCACAGGTGTCTTCTAGGCAGCTGTCTAACATCTTACAAATAATTCCTTTTTCCTCTACCATTTTCAATATTTCCTCTTACTAATTTAATTTGTTTTTCAGTTGCACTCCAGTCATGCCAGTGGTGGTGAGCCCATTCTTCTGAGAATTTGGCACTCAGACTTATTCCATGCTGCCATAAGCAATCAGGGATAGTACTCACCACCCTGCCAGCTCCACCTCTATTTAGTGAGTGGGTGATTTAGATCACTTTAAGAACCACCGTCAAAGCTATTAGCAAAAGTGGTTTTAATACAAGGTTCCAAAAGTGTGACTTAACAAAGTTTGAGGGCAAGAGTCACTCTGTTACTGATTGGCACAGTCATTTGAACATTGATTCTAAACTGCCAACTGACAAGTCAAAGTTGCCAAACTACAAGTTTATGCACTATATCAGTCAGTTAGCAAAGATCTGCCACTGGTAAAAATGTCTCTCTGACTTCAGAATCATTCCACGTCAAGGGGAGATCACAGGCATGCAGCCAGGATGCTTAGCTGGGAGAGGTCAAAGAAAACTCACTTTGTCCTCTTTGTGGAATAAAGCAGCTGACTCATAGTTAAACTACTTCTGATGGGAAAGATGCAATGCTCCTTGCACCCACAACTTTCTTTGTTCCTTTAGAACTTAATCTTGAGAAAGCCACCCACTATTCATATGTTAATTGCATGATTGGTGTTCCAAGCTCATGTGCATCTTGCTGTGTTGCTCAGCTCCTTTGTGGGTTTTCAGAGAACAGCTAGAAACTAGAGGAGCTCCTTAGAGCCTGTACCAAATTTCTGCTGGTTTAATTAAGGGGTCAAAGACATATGCAACACAGGCTGCCAAGGGAAGCAGCCACCATCCCTGGAAGAATTCAAAATGCACGTAGATGTGGCACTTAGGGACATGGGTTAGTGGTGGACTTGGCAGTGTTGGGTTGACCGCAAAGATAATTTCCAACCTAAAATATTCTATGATTTTATGATTGTCATATAGGCAGATATTCAGTTTTTGGTACTCTTCAGTAAATGTAGCATCCTCTATGGCACTGACAAACTTTGTTTATTATGTGAAAACCCTGAGCAGAAAAGCAGCCAGGTTTCTCCATTCACTTCGTGGCACAGCAAGTTACCTGACTGTTGCCAAAATGCAAGGCAGAGGCAGAATTTCCGTTGCTACCTCTTAGAGAAAAGCTATTATGAGTTATATGAATGAAATATTCCACAATCATAGAATATTCCACTGAACACATTAACAGATGGGAGTCAGAGCCTCCTTCAGTTTACAGACAGTTAGCTCTATCTATTTGACAGAACAGCTGCTTTCTGCATTTGCTCTGTTACCTCACTTTATTTCTTCCTTCTCTGTATAGATCTCATATAGAGTGTTCACTTGACATGTCTTAACATACCGGAAATTACAAGACTGTCTTCAGTGCATTTCTCACAGATTTGCCTGATATAATAAAAGTTATGTCTTATTTTATATTAATTAGATCCATATTTTTCTGAAAACGGCAGACAAAAAAATTCTTTCTTCATTTTATATGTATATCCCCCTCACTGCTAACAAACCTTTCCCATGGCCCATGCTATGGTGAGAGGTGTGTTAATGACACACTTCTGGCTGTGAAACACTCTCACAAATTGCTTCTGGTAACTCCCACCCATGGTCCAATCTGAATTGTTTTCTTTTTGCTCCCATTGTTTTATATATTTTCTTATATTGGGATGAGAGGTGTGGGTGTTCACTCCCGCTGTGAAAGTCCTTTGGTGAGCTTTCACAAACACTTTTAGAGTTAAATAGTTTTTCTGAGTTTCGTAAAAAAGGGCTTCTGCCTGGGGAATTGACAATAGGATTCCTTGACAGCACGTTGCTCTCAAGCACAAGTTTATCTTTAACTCCCCTCAGCCCTTGAGGCAGTTACCTGCTGCACAGGTGTCTTCAGCAAGCACTGAAAGGGTAATCAGTGCCTTGCACAGGTAGAAAAAGCAAAGTTGTTGTGATACTAGTGTGAAACTAATGCTCAGTTTCTCTGAGCTCGGAGAAATGTGAGCTCCAGTTTGTTAACTTTTTTGCCTGCAGGACACTGTGTAGCGCTGCTGACTTCAGTTATTATACTGATACTTAAGTATTTACAATACCACAAACCTTGTCAAAACAGGATGAACAGGAAAGTTTGCCCATAATGGAGCCCTGCGTAGAAAAATGTCCTTTAAAATTTTTTTAAGTATAAGCAGATTCAAGAGAGGTTGTTTCCAGCACAAAAACTTCATGAGCACATAAACAGTGTTTCCAGCATTGGCAGCTTCCTGCAGTTAGGAGCCATTTTTTAAGCTTTATCCTGAAAAGTACTGCTGGACGTGTTCAAGTAGTTGCAGGAGGCAGTGGCAGTTGGGTTAGAAATGGAGAGAGGAAGAGGAGGGAGCAATGTGCATCTCCATCAGGGGATGCAGTACCAGGTTAGAGAGCTTCGAGTTAGCTCTGAACATGCTGATATGACTCTGGGCAGAGCTCCATGCTGTAAAAATAGTCAGGTAAGACCCAGAAAGCTGGATAACTGTGCTAATTCTCAACCTTGGCTAATTAGTCCTGCAGTTAGCCTTGTTACAGTCTTTTTCCTGATGGGACAGACGCCTGTGTGTTCTGGAGTCAGCAAGTTTGGCACTAGATTGCCACAATGGTTCAGATCAATCAGCTGAGATCCAGAAAATATTTTTACTGTGCTTTCTATAATCCATTACTCCTACAGAGCTGAAATGAATAATTGAGCCTGGAAGAGGGACCAGTAGGGTAATGGAGCCCTTATGACTCCAGTCATAAGGGATTGTGGTGATTCCAATCACCACAACTTTCAGAACAACTTTTCTGAACACTTGATTTGAAAATATTAAGTTTGCATAAGTCCAGTTTTCCGTGGTTTTTACTGGATATTTGGTTTAGGCCTCCTTATTACAAGGACCATTTTCCTTCTTTGAGGAATGTAGTGCCTGGTAACATCAGGGTAGTCTGGAAAATTCCAGCAATATGCAATACACTAAAGAGATAAATAAAGGGGGGGAAAAAAGAAAAAGAAAAAAAAAATTACAAACTTTTCTGAAAAACAGAAAGGTTTTGTGTTCCTGGAAGAGCTTTCAACAACAAAGGCTCAACCCCTGACCTCAGGGTGGATAGCCTAAGTTGAAAGATTCAGTGTTGTAATGGAAACCTCTTATTAATAGGGAAGAAGGAACATATAGCCCAGAGAGGTTTTGGCCTCCTAATTCCCAAAAACATTCAAGGTTGAATGGAGCTCTGAATAACCTGGTCTAGTTGAAGATGTCCCTGCCCCTGGCAGGAGGGTTGGCCTAGATGGTCTTTAATGGTGCCTTCCAACCCAAACCATTTTATGATTTTACATCAGTGTGAAGAGGGAGTGTTATCTAGTCCTCATCCAAAGCTTGAGGCCTTGGGTTCTGTGTTTATTCCACTCTTGCCTGATCCCTCAAAGCTCTTAGGTAGGCTCAGTTCTTCAAGAAACACTTCAGAGAGCCCTAAACCCGTGTTATCATAAGCCAAATAATCCTCTATATTGGGCAAGCAAATTCCCTGTAAACATACAACGCTTCAGGGTCTGCTCCAACTGCCTGCTAGCAAGCTGTCACCTCCTCCAGCTGGGAAGCCTGTTCACCATCTCAACCACTCCATCTTTAACCCAAGGCATCCTGCCTCAGCTCACACCAGCAGAAAGGACCAGGAACACAAGGCAAGAAGCCAAATCTCTAGCCACCACCTCTCCTTCACCTCGGCTAACACCTGACATTCCCATTGTCTGCAAGACACAGCTGATGTGGTGGGGATTATGAATATAAAGAAGGAAAATTACTTACAGCTGGAGCAATAGTCAGGCAGGAAGATAATTGAAAGCCAGCAAAACGATCAACCGTTTAATTGCTTACATTAAAGAAATGAATTGACAGCAATCAAGCCAACCTATAAAAAGTACTGGAAAAAAATGACATGTGAGAAAATAGATTAATTTTCATAAGGAACAAGTAAAAACAAACTTGGAAAAAAATGAAAACCCAAGCTAGTGTTGTTTATAAGCCTTAATCAATTTAAAATGCATTTTCAGTGTATTAAACTTTACTATTTAATGTCTCCCAATGAATTCTGCCTCTGGCATTGTTCAGCAGCTTCACTGAAGCCTTGTGCAGTTAAAAAAGATTATTCATCAGCATTACCTCTGCCAAACGTGCTTAAATCAGGAGGCAGTACCCACAATCGTAAAGAGGGGAGCACTGAGAATTTTTTAAAGGGAATTTTTCCTATCTGAGGGACTGTTGAATTCCTGGGAAGATTTTTTTAGAGGCAAAACTATTGACTCTCAGAATTTGTGTTTTCAAAGCTTTTACATTAGTCTTAGTATTAAATCTTTGCATAGAATCAAAGGCCAAATGTTGGGAAGGAGGGAGGTGTCTCCATTTTCAGCCACCCAGTTCACTAACAATTCACATCTCTTTTGATTCACACATTTTTTCCAAATCATTTGCCGAAAAGTCCTTTAGAAGACCAATGAAACCTTGCTTTGTCGCTAAGAGTAGAACTGTCGCGACGGCCTTGTGAGCCCAGCTGCCACAAAGCGCCACGCCAAGAGGACGAAGTCTCGGTGTGAGAATTCTGTTGGCCAATGGCAGGTCAGCAGCGGCCACGTATGGCAAGCTGTGAAATACGCCCCCAAGCAAGAAAGGAGGTGGACTCTCAGACAGACCACGTACCAGTAAAGGTTTATTTACTGATGGGAGGTCTAGGTCCGAAAGACACAGAATGGTGGATGCAGGGACGGATAAAGGGCTAGGGGAGTGGGTGGAGTTTAGGGATAGAGCCAATAGGGTACAATGAAAGGAGGGGTTACACCTCAACTGACAACAATAACATCCAATCCTTAGATAAAAGGGGCAGAACTCTTGTAGACAAACCAATCAGGGATCGGGAAAAGCAGAATCTTCTAGAGAAAAGGGTAGGTATCAAGGGGATTGACAAAAGAGAGAGAGGGAAAGGTGAGCAAGAATAGGGAGGAGAAAACCATCAATCAACATATGGAGATACCATTTTTACACAACTTGGGGGAGAATTGGGAACAAACCATTACATTAAATCAATCAATAATAAAGAACTTGCAATCAACAATAACCTCCTACAACACAGAACCACATCTTATGGCATGAGGAAAACAAGCTCCCAACACACAGTAACCCCTCCTGAAATGTTTAGACCCAAACCTGAGGTGAACAGGGATATGAACTCTATTGTACCAGTGTATAGTAATTTTTTGGAAGGTGTCCTATGGTGAAGGAGTAGAGAGACAACCACTCCAGAATAGATCCTTGATATTTCACACTTCATTTTTACAAAAGGAATACGGAGGCTTGTTCTGGGGTATTTTTACCCGTATATAAATCCCTTAAAATATTTAATTTTGAGAGGAGAAGAGAGACTGTATACCATCAGTTTTTTTCCCTATCATCAATTTTTCATTTCATGATAAAAATCTAATTTTGTATGCGTGACTCTCAAAAATAAAAAAGAAGAAAATAAAAGAGCTGAATCCAAGGGCTCAGCTACTGGCTGCCATCCAGCCTCACCATCCAGCTGATTGATCACAGGATGAAGTATCCCCCACCCAATAATTCCCCCAACATTGCTGAGCTTCACACCCTGAAACTCAGTTATGAAAGTTCTACATAAAATCAATTATTTTTTGAAGCTTTCTGACCTTTTATGGCTTCTCTCATGTTTTCATCCTCACAGTCTTGTTGCTGATAGCCCATTGTTCTCAGATCAATCACTCTCGGTTTGAGTTGAGCCTTGTCCCACCACAGTGACAGCAGGGATGGAGAGCCCAGTGCCTTTCTGAAAGCACACAGTGATCTTGCTGCCTCCTCACGTGTTAATCTGGATTTTAACTCTGCATTTTGTACACCAGGGAGGTTTCAAAGGCAGGTCACCATGCTGATCAAAGAACTGGAAGACAAACCTGAGGCAAATCTTAAGAGAGGAAATGTTAAAATCAATGCCACCTGGATTAGGCTCATTAATTCTAGACAAAACTAAAACTTCATTTTCTACATTACTTGATAACTAGAAATGCTAAAGTAATAAGTAAAATATATTTCTAAAGGAAAAAAAAATCAAATATTTCCCTTCTGGAAAGGTCAGGACAACAAATTACTCCACTAAAATTTTCAGAATATAGGACTGGGAGGAACAATGTGTATCTACAACTCGAAATACCAAGTGGCAGAGGTTGAGTAAAGCAGTGAAGTGGATTGACTCAATTTTTTCATGTCATAGGGTGATATTTCCCCCTCTAGAGTAATCCCAGGACCAAACATCCAAGACACCACAACATGCCACAGCAGAATAGATCAAATGTGTCCCATGCAAGATTTCATTTTTCTTTCCATTTCTCGGACCCTAAATTTAGAAGCAGAGGCATCTAGAGTTTTCCCAGTAAGTGACTTGTGCAGAAAAGCCAACAAATCCAGAACTTGACAGAATCACTATGGGTTGATATATACAGGTTGTTGGTTTCTAAATATCTGAAATGTTTCCTAGTTTTAGGTCTGATTAAGAGGCCATGTGGCAGATAAATGGCTTTCTGTTCCCTTTTCTTGCCAGGAAAAAGTTCTGTGTGGAAAAAGATCCATCTCCTTAGAAATCTGGGTCTAAAGTAATCCCAACCTAATCCGCAATGTAGAAAGAGACATAAAGGTCATGAAAAATATCAATTTTATTTGCCAATTAAACCCAGAGGGAATTATTTTCTGAATTCATCCTTGTGTTTTATTGACAGCAATAGTTATGATCCTTATAATGGCCTTATAATTCCCTGTCTAGCTCTAAGACATAGTATATGCTGAAAGAAACTAATGAAGCAAAAGACACTTGATACCATCCTTCAAATGAGCTGTTTAGAAAATCCTTTCCAAAGGAAAAATAAAACAGCCATTTTAATAAATTAAAAACCCTGATGCACAGCTTGCTGCATGGCAGGTCCAATCAAGAGGGTTGACATGTCATGCTGTAACTACTTCCCAATGAATGATGACATAATTTTCAGATTTGCCCTTCTTACTGGCATTGATGCATTCAGGCAAAACAATATATCAGTCAGCATTTAGGACCTAAATGCTTGTTATGAGTCAATCTTCTGGGGCTCTCAGCTTCACACATCTCATAAGAATCTCAGCAGTGATTTGTAGCCTTTTGAACGTTTCCTAATGCTTCATATCTCTCAAACTGGTCAGAGCCCAACACCAAAGCTCTTGCTCTGTTTCACGATAATCATGTGATTGGTATAAGACAAGTGTGTATTGCTCTGTATCCTTCTTACCACCATGGTAATGCCAGTTTCTAATAGTTAAAAATGGATGGAATCCACGGTTGTGTCACACATTTAAGAGGTTTATGGCCTGGTTTGTCCTCAGTTCATTTTCACATCTTTTATACCTCCTCAGAAGAGCTGCTCCCAAGCAGAAGAATTCCATCAGTGGACAAAGGAAGCACTACTGCTATCATCTGTGAGGCCTTTGATTTGGTCCCCTAGAGTATTCTTACCTCTACATTGATGGGTAAGGAATTGACTGGATGGCCACATGCAAAAAGTTGCAGCCAAAGGCTCCATGTCCAAATCAAAATCACTAAAGATGGTGTTCTTGCAGGATCCATACTGGGACCAGTGCTATTCAATATTTTCATCAGTGAAATGGACAGTAGGATTTTTGACACTGACAGTTTTCAGATGAGTAGATACACTCAAGGAAAGGAATTCCACCCAGAGGGATCTTGACAGGCTTGAGGAGTCCATGAGAACTTCATGAAGTTCAACAAGGCCAAGTCTGTGTCATTGAGAATTGAGGCGGTTCAGTCTGGAGAAGAGGAGATTCCAGGGAGACCTTTAGAATAATTTCTACACATAAGGGGAAGTAGGGGACATTAGAAAAATGGAGAGAGAGTTTTACCAAGGCCTCTAGTGACAGAATAAAGGGCAACAGTTTTAAACTGAAAGAGGGTAGATTGAGTCTGACTATGAGGAATAAAATTTGTAAAGATAAGGGTGGTGAGACACTGGCAGAAGTTGCCCAGATGTGGTTGCCTCATCCCTAGAAGTGTTCCAGGCCAGGGTGGACAGGGCTTGGAGCAATCTGGGAGAGTGGAAGGTGTCTCTGCCCATGGCAGGGGGATTGCACTACTGCAGAAGGTCCCTATCAACCTAAATAATTCTACATTCTGTGATGTCATATCAAATTATTAATGTGACACAGAGAAAGGAAAGACAGATAACAAATGGCTATATAATCTATTATATATTACATAAAAGATTTATAAATTTGATAGTTCTGCTATATTACTAGGTGATATATTTCAGACAAGTGCTGACCACACAACTCATATTCTATCTCAACAAAAGGAGCAGAGGATATCAGGTATTATACACCCTTCCTAAGGAATTGATCACTAAAAAAATAGACTTTTAAATATTTTGAAGTAATGACAGCCAAAAGGAAATGTATGACCCTCCAAAAGTTTTCATATTTCATGACACCTGAAAAAACTCATTTATATGAACCTTCGCTTGCTTTCATCTGGTTATCGGAACTCTAATATTGCAGGAAGGGGATACTCACCTGAAAACTAAATTGATGCACCTCAAATTTCACGACCCAAGTTTGAAATAATGCGAAAAGATCATGATGATCTGAAAAAAAACATTGTATTGGCTGTAAGTTACAGCCATCAACAGTGCATTGCAGCAACTGAAATTTTTTCTCATGCTGAAGTGTTTTGGGCTTGGGCCAAAATGTTTTGAGATTTTTTTTTTTTTAATAAAGATTACAATAAAACCCCTCAAAATCTATTGAACAAAAATATTATAATGTCATGTTGCCATGTTGTCTCTGTTTGGTGTTTTGTTCTTTTCTTCCCTATTAAAAAATAAAAAGGATTTTGTGGGGAAGAAAGAATTTTAAAAGATATTTGATTACAGTAAAAATTCTCATGGTTTATAAAGGAAGATTTGATTTTTTTTTTAATCATTATGAGGTGGTCTTACAAAGAAATAAACTACCAGTCTCAAACTAGACCTTTCAGAAGCCCATTACACCTAATTAAAATCCTTTTTCCTAGGCTTAATAGAAGTTCTGGGTGTGAATAACTTTGCTTAAACAGATTCACAAATCTGGCTGCAGTAAATTACAGATGAGACTTCCTAGGAGCAGAATAAACCCCATCAAGACCCTCATAAACAAAATGCCAGCATCTGGAGCCAGAGAGAAAAGCACAGGCAGGATGGAGAGAAGATTTACTGATCTGGAATTAGCCTATACATCAACATCATGTAAGGTGAAAAAATGTCTTTATTTATTGGTTAGGAGCCTTCAGGGTGTGAGTGTCACTCAGCATTAGCATTCACCTTTATAACTGTGCTTTGATTTACAGCTCCACCCCAGCACAGAGGAAGGAGCCAATTGCATGTCTGGGGGAACATGGATGCAGTGAGTAGATTCCAGCTGCTTCCTCTTCCCTCTCATCCAGGATGCATGCAGAGAGGTTTTCTTGGCCTGAAAGAGGGGTTTGAGGGATGGGCTCTGACCTGCTTTATTAGATGACTGCCAGAACAATATAATGTTCTGTAGAAATTTATGCTCACACAGGTTAAACTGCAATAGAAAATGTAGATGTTAGACACAAAGATGCTGTTCCACATTAGTCAAAGGCACACACAGCTTTGCCAAGGCTGGAAACAAAAAGTTAAAATGCAGCAAGGCCAGTGAGGTGACAAACTCTATCTTCCCCTGCCTATAGTGAGCAGATCCATGGTTCCTTCGATATTGTATACCAGACCAAATCCCATGACTAAGGTAAAACCTGAGTGATTCCACCCCTCACCTCTAACGAGATCTTTCCTCCCCTCCACTTTCTGATATCTTCTGTTGTTTCTTGGTATTTACTTCTCTTCGTTTGTCTCACAGTGGCAACCCAGGATCAGCTGGGGAGGCTGAGCACTTCTGAGACCCAGCCTTCAGCTGAGGTTGGATGCTCAAATATCACCGATGACAAGAGCTGGCTCTTGGCTGCTCAGAATTTCACTTAATGTCTCAAAACTCATACTGTGAAACCCTATTCAATGCTGATCATAGAATCATAAAACATAAAATTGTTTCAGGAGGAAGGGACCTTAAAATAATCCAGTTCCAACCTCCTGCCTTGGGCAGGGACACCTTCCAACAGACCAAGTTGCTCCCTGGTTCAACCTTGAACACTTCCAAGGAAAGGACAGCCACAGCTCCTCTGGGCAATCTAAGCCAAGGCTTCACCACCCTCACAGGAAAGAATTTTTTCCTGTTATCTACTCTAAACCTGTCCTTTGTCCGTGTGAAGCCATTCCCCCTTGTCCTATCACTACATGCCCTTGTAAAAAATCCCTTTCCAACTTTCTTGCAGCCCATTTAGGCACTGGAAGGGGCTCCAAGGTTTCCCTGGAGCCTTCTCTTCCCCAGGCTGAACACCCCCAACACTCAGTAAGAGAATCCTTCAAGTGTACTCCTGAACCCATTTTTCTATGCTGTGTTTGCAAACCCGTGCTGTTTACACGTTTGCAGCTTTCCATATCACAGATCCACGTCCCTGGAGATGGATGGATGCTGAATGTGGTGCTCTGACTTCTGCTTTCTGAATTCAGAAGAGCTCCCATGTCAATGACCAGCCATCCCATCCAGATCTGAATTCCCAAAGGGCTTTGAGAGGCTCACTACAGATGACGCCTGAACATTTCTTTTTCCAGCTGCCCAATCACCAGTAAGAAGGGAACCAAGGAGATTTTTTTAGTGTTTATTTATTTATTTCAGTATCACATTTATTTTGTTTATAACAGGAAATACTGAAATGGTTCATTTCTACCATTAGATGAGAGAGGAGTCCCACTCAGGCTAGGTTTACCAGACAAATCAAAGCCAAGTCTCCACATATTCAGGTGAGTATTATAGGAAAACATTTTTCTCTAGTTTCAAATATTATTAAGTTAATGATCAAGGGATGCAACTTTAACAGGTACTCATTAGATTTGAAACTTTTGATCCAATCCCTTTATCCTCCCACATACCCCTGAATAGGCAGCTCCCAAGCACTCCAGAAACTCCCAGGCACAATGACCCATGCATTACACCTACATTAAGAGTCTCACAGCAGCACAAACTTTATCCCTCCCTAAGGAGAAATGAAATTACTAATTTTTTCCCTCAAAGGTGATCCAGAGGACAGACTGTAGCAGAGGTTCTGTGCATGGAAAGAGAATTACTGGTAAGATTTTATTAGCACATAAACACGATGACGCTTTTGATGCCTCAGGCTATAGAAGCACAATCATTATAATGAAGGCCATATTTCTTTCCATCTTTCCATGGGTTCTGTAACACACTGAGCAATCCATCTTGCTCACATACCCTGCACAATCATAGATATATTTATTTCTTTGCTTCTCTCAATTAGCATTTGGCCTTTTGAGCACTGCAGGTGTTCTGGGGTGTGACAGCACAAACTCTGCAGCTTCTGCTTTCCAAAAAAACCCAGGTGAGCTCCATGAACAGGTAAAGGACAACCACTGCACTAGCAGGTACCAAATTTCTGACAGCTGCTGCATGAGCCTCTATTGATGCCAGAAATAACCAAAAGCAGCACAATGAGGATGGCTGGAGATGAGTGGCAGAAGAGTGGCAGAGGTTATGGATTATACACATTATTTTGAGCTAGAAAATAAGTGTTTGCTCAGTGACAAAGCAATGCTGATATTTTTGTCATCCAAATGTCATTCTAATGAGACATAACCACTAATCCATAGAATCACAGAATGGCTTGGGTTGGAAGGGACCTTCCAGATCATCAAGTTCCAATTGCCCTGCTACTTCTTCACTTAGAAACAGTTGCAAATGCATAAATTTAAAGATTTAGCAATATTAGGGGGAAAAAAAACACATTCTGGGTTGCTGAGGGTTCAAAACACATTTAAGAAACAGAGATAATCCTTATTGAACAGATGCAATAATTATTTATTCTACTCCTTTTTTAGATCATGCACAAAAAAGCAATTTTCTGAAATTTTATTTCAGCTTTTAAATGAATAGCAAATACTTCTGCACACAGTACTTTTAAAGAAAAGTGCAAAACTGAATCCACTCTCAACCTCCATTTTGTTGATTCAGTCATGGAAGGCACTTTCTTTTTAATTGAATGATTTATATAACTGTGAAGCCCTCTATGAATTTTACAATTGAATATATCGTTGATGATTTTATGCAATGAGGCTTGAAGCTCAGAATTAAAAAGTTATTAGTATTAGGAAAGTTCAAGAGCTCAGATATTGAAGACCAAATCCCAGAATCCATAGCAGGCTTCTACTGATCTTTTTTCTGCAATTGTTCAGAATTTGCTCTTTGTTATGAATTATTTAAATGAAACCCTTCCACAGACAAAAAATTCAAGGCCAGAGGAGACCATTGCAATCATTCAACCTGATCTGCTTTGTAATGCAGATCACAGTCATCCCTTTATCTTCTCATTGGTCTTTCCATTTAGGCTTTTGTGTGCTATAAACTCCTGTCCTCTGCAATATCTTTCCCATCATAATGCTCAGCACATCCTAATACCTACAGCAACACCCTGATTTACTGGGTCATCAGAGATGAGGTGCTTTCTACCTACATGTTATTTTACCCTTTGGCATATTTTTTAACACCTCTCAACCCTGTTTTGCAGCTTTATTTTCCCCAGTAAGACAAGCCTGCTTGTCAGAGAAGGCCTATGCAGCTGCAGTGAACTAGCAAATAATGTCAATTTTTAACTGCTAAGGATACTCAGTTAATAATCATTAATTACTTAAAGGCCTGCTGAGGGTTTTTTTCCCAGAAGAAACTGGTACTGATTCCTTTCACGTGATGCCACAAATCGAATCAGATGCATAGAGTGGTCTGGGTTGAAAGGGACCTTAAAGACCATCTCCTTCCAATCCCTGCCATGGGCAGGGACACCTTCTATTGGACTAAGCCCCATCCCACCTGGCCTTGGACGTTTCCAGGGATGGGGCATCCACTGTTCTCTGGGCAGCCTGTGCCAGGGTCTCACTGCCCTCATGGTAAGGAATGTTACTGGCAAAGGGTGATCCCTGGATTGTTCACTGTCTTCCAGCCATATCTTTAAATGTAGAGCGAAAGGAATGTAAACTTCATCCTTAAAGAGGAATTTACTTTAATAAACAATTTAGAGAATATGTGGCTGCATGATAGAGAAGTGAAGATATTTTCCAGTTTACTTGGGGCACCAAAAGCTCAGACTAAGACTGAGCCTGTGTCAGGGGTGGTGGAGTGAATCACTCATTCATCGAGATGCACAGACAGTCGTGTTCTAATGGATTTACATCTTACAGTCCCCCTTCTCCAGAAGGGAGGTAGAGGTGAAAGAATTTTGTGAATTCTCTTTTTGTAATCATGAAAGGTATCCACTCTTGGCTGGAGCAGTCTCACTGTCCATAAAATGTGCATGTATTCTGCACATTTTATTCTGTCCTCAGCACATAAATCCACTGTGGAAAAAAATCAGATTGGTTACATTTAGAACTTGAGCTTGAATAGAGGCTTTATCACAAGATCAATCATAGAATGGTTTGGGTTGGAAAAGACCTTCAAGATCATCTCATTCCAACCCCCACCATAGGCAGGGACACCACCATCCCAAACCTCCACGTTTTACTGAATCATTTCCAATTAAAACAAAATATATAACAAAAATATTCACTGTTAATAAGTCTTGAGACTCCTTAATTATATCCCCTCAGACCTTAGAGTCTAAGAAGATCCTGGCTAAAGCACAGAGAACACTAATCTAAATTTTAAAAACTATAATAACTGTAACCAAAAAAAGAGGCATGAATAGCTAATCAGGAAATTTGCTCTTCTTTGCTCATTGAAACATTTGTGCTGCTTTTTATTAACTTACAGTACACTGAGAAGTCTTCAAAACCATTAAACTAAAGGTTTGGCTCATCCTCTGGTCTTCAGTGATATTTTCATTTTAACTTTAAGTTTATGGTCTTTGTACTGCTTTTTACTTTTTGTTGTTGCTGTTTAATCTTGAGGGATCCACAAGTGCCTGACAGAATGCATTCCATCCCCACCCCTTTCCAAACAACGATTTTTTGGGGCATGACCTGAGCCAACAGAATCCGATATCAGGAAGACTTAGTGCATTTTCACTTCATCACTCATGTCACTGAGAGATAATTACAGAATAAATAAGTCCAGAGATGAGTCTGGAAGTGACAAACGAATATAAAAACACCACAGCACTCTTTCCACTTTAACACTTTCTTTCTAGCTGGGAACAGAAGCCTGTGCTGTTAAACAGGTGGTGGGAAATCTGCTCTGCTTTGGGAAGTGTGGTGGGAAATGTAATCTGGCAGGATATTTTGCTCACAAAGCAGAACAAGGACATGAGATCCCAGTGCAGCACAACAGCTGTAGCTGCACTTCACATGGAAATCTTTTAACTTCATCTCCCTCTCTTCTTCTTTAGGTTCCATCTTCTTTATTCCCTCCTTTATCTTCACAATTATTGATCACTCCAACATTTATCACTGTGTTGAAAACAGTTGTGCAAGAATTTAGAACTTAAAAATCATTGAAAGAAAACTTCCAAAAGGACAAATCAGTCTGCAAGCTATCTTCAAAAGCTGAAGGAACCAGGTTCTCCCTAGATACAAATTAGATGTGTTGGTGCCACCAACAAAGCCTCTCTGATTTTCATCCCCTAGAAGTGCAAACCTTTCTATAATTCACTCTCGGTAAATCTTTCCAGGTAGGTAATCAGGGCAACACATCCCCTTTACTGCTACTGCAAGACTTGGCCTACAATCTGTTCGTTACTGGTAGGAATTGCTTTTTACACTTTTCTTATTATTTTTCTCCATGCACAAAAATCTCAATTTTTTCCACTAAGCACAGGGCCTGTGCTATCCTAATCTCACAACCATCTTCTGAGCTCAGCAGGCCATCATTAAGAGTCTGTTGGGAAACCTTGAAGCAAGGACCAATGTCGGAGATTTTGGAATTCCTTACAGTTCTATGCTCTGAATATTCAACAGATCCTCAAAGGCACAAAATTCACCCACTTTCCTGGCAAGACCTGGGTGCACTTTCCCAAGATACATTCTTAGATTTCAGAAGATTTTCATGTATTTAGTGCTCACTTTTCTATAGCAAGCAGGAAGGAAATTGCAGTAGAAACATCGGAATTCCACAAAACAGCTTAAACTCTCCCCAAAATCCAAAAGGAAGGCTTGTCGCAGACCCTCGTTCACTGCAGAGCTCTGATACCCTTGAGTAATGAGGGTATTATGTCACTGCTTGTGTAATTATAAGGAGCGCATTGGTGACTGTTTATTTCTTTTTTATCTTGTATTATGTTTGAATTCCACTAGGATGCAACTGCCTGTTCTGAAGATAACAAATAATGTCATTAGAGAGGCACTGAGATTCAACCCCTTTCCCCCAGAGAGAAGTCAAGCTATTGTCACAGCAGAGGTGGTTTCTTCTGCATTCCCAGGTGATTAATATTCACTGGAAAAAGCACTGGAGATGATTGCTTAGGAAGCAAGGTGTAACAGGCTGTGAGGAACGAAATAAATAAAAAACATGTCCCAAACAGAGCACTGTGTATACTGTCATTGTATTTATGGTCTTGGCACTCAGGTAGCTGTGTCATAGCCACAGTGTAGCTTGAAAGGCTGAAAACCTGCCTGCACAGGACAATATTTCTTGTTCCACTGATACAATGATGCCAGTTTTCTGGTGTAACTGCAAGATTGGATTTTTTTCAGTTTTATTTAGACCGTTTAGAAACAAAGTAAAGCAGAACGAGTAATGCTATTCTTAATTAGGATAAGAGTGTCTGAGTGGGAAGGACTGTGAATGAGAATATTCTGCTTACTAATCACTTCTGACATCAAACAAGTATAATTGTACAGACATTTTTTTGGATCACTCCTGTCCATGTACCCAACATGAAAAGAAATAAACAGTCGCCAGTGTGCTCCTTATAAATACCTACGCAGTGACTGGCCT
>WEKY01023098.1:0-29548 GCA_013390045.1 Picathartes gymnocephalus
GCCCTGGCCAAAACCACAGGCCTCATTTTTTCTAGCTCCAGACCGTAAAGTTCTGCTTTATTGAATCTTAACAGTACCTAAGTCCCACTTTGCTGAGTTTCAACATCATACATCTCACCTATATGACTTCTACCTAATAACTACCTAGCAGTCGAGCTTAGCAACTAATTTTCTATGTGCTCTCAGCACAAACTGTTCCTCTACAAAATCTCCAAATAATCTGTTCTTAAAGCTTTGTATTTTCATATCCATGAATGTTTCCCATATCAATACTTTCAGCAACAGCTTTCCTGAGACAACATTTTACTTTGATCCCCACGAAGCAGTTTCACATATGGCACCATAAGCGGCTCAGTCCTCTTGAAGGAACATTCTCTTAATTCTCTAAGCTGCATGATCTGTTCTAATTGCACAGCCTCAAAGGCCTTCCTTGTTTATTGGGGTTTAAAGATACCTTTTCCAGACTTCCTATTTTTCAGCCAGACCTGAAGAGAAAGGAAAGCCAGAGCACCACAGGGAGAACTTGCTCTGTCATTGTGAAAATTTGACAGATCTTCAAATTACAGTGGGAATAGTTGAAGCACTGTGGAGAAAGGCCCATGTTACAACACTAGTAAATTAAATGTACTTCTGTAGCTTTTGTACCTTACACAACCCAGCAGGAATGACATGAGGAGAGATGAGAGGCAAGCACATGCCTCAGCTAAGGAGAGGGGAAAAAAGGTGAGGAAGCAGGAGGTGGTGATAGAGCATGAATAGCTTCACAAGGCATCCCCAGACAATCAAGTTGACAGAAGGAGTGGGAGTTTGCAGGCAAACTTTCTGCAGTCTCATTAGATTGGGAGCAGGCTGATGAGAGCTCTAAATAACAAGTGCTTTATTTAACAAGGGAGAGAGAACATGAAAATGAAATGAAAAAAAAATTATTAGGGCTAAAGTTCCACCACAAGTGTCAGAGGCTGAGGCTCTGACAGGGAGGAATGGTGCTCTGCCTCTTTCTGTGCCTTTGGATGTTTGTAGACTCATGGGCAGGTCAAAAGTCTCCTGTGAACACCAGCCACCCTGCAGAGTTCTGCCCATCCTTGCAAGGAACTAAGTTTTCCACAGCTGTAGAGTTTTTGTGACTCTTCTGAGAAAGTCCTGATATTTCTTCTTCAGCTTCCAAAAACATCCACAAAACTCATTCACCAAAATAACTAGATGTAACATGCCCAGGAACAGAACACAATCTACCATTAAATTCAATTTCAAAAATTTAGTTTTTGAAAAGTAGGACCTGCCTATGAGGATTTTCTCTTTATGTAAGCAACCAAGAAAATGCTTATCCAATTTACAATGGGACTGTTTACAGACACAGCATAGCACAAGTATCCTACAATTACACAGGATGTCCATCCGTCACCCGTTTCTTTACTTTTTTCATGGCATCTTAATAAATGAGTAGCAGTCTTCTTTTTTTTCTTTTTAACTTCATATTTCCTTTAAATACAATAGTAGTAAAGAAGTGTTAACGTCCTCTTGTCTTCACTGGTCAGAATGAGATGGATACAACACCATCTTAAATTTGCCAATGGCATTATTTTAAATTCTAAGCTAAATCTGAAAGAATTTGAAAATTTCTCCACTTATTTTTTAACACTTCATGGTGATTGCCTTGCCAAGAACTGGGAATTCACTTTTTCAGGAGACACTTTGCTCAGTAACAGCTGGCAAACTTGCAATTCATTATATCTGGCCTTGTTAATTGGTCATAGTACCTGGTTCTCCTGAAATCCTTGAAAGCAAAGGAAAGAAACTGAAGGCTGTTTCCCATCTCAGAGGCAGGATATGATTACAAAGCTGACAAGCATTATTTAGCCTTGTCCATATCAGCATTCAGCCCCCACATCTACTCTGAAGAAACCAATACTCACTACTTCATTTTGCAGCAAGTTAGCACTTTATGCCTGGATTTTTGTAGGTTTTTTTGGAGGGAAGAAGGAATTGGAGATAATTTTTCACTCAGTGGGTGTTTCTGATACATACATTTAGTCCTATTGACCCATTTCAAAGTTCACCACAGGGGAGTACTTTAAAATCCTGAAATTATTTAACTTTTCTTTTTCCTTGTTACCCTTTTACACCGTTGCCTGAGGGTAGCACAATTTCACTTGCCTTTTGTAGTCTGGTTTTGTCCATGCACCGCAAGATACACAAGAATGTGGTGATTCATCTCCTCTGACTGGGACCTACTGCTCGGTTGCTTTGGCCACCTGTGGCTCTCTTCATAATCACTTCAGAGACCAGAGGGCTTTAAGGTACAATTCATTTGACCTATTTTAGACATTGGCTTTAGCAGGAAATGAATTGTGCTCCAGAAGTTTTCATTTCTCTCCAAAGTGAGCCTCAGGTGACCAGCACCACGCCAGCTGCCTCTGGTGGGGCTGTCTGCAGCTGTGTTAAATCAGTCCCACCCATGAATCTCACTGAGGGCCTCCACCCACTGAAATCCACGGTGAAACTCCCTTAGGCTTTGGGTACAGTTCTGCCCCATTTCATCTTTGAGAAGAAACGGATGTGCTTGCAGATGTTTTAAACACATGGTGGGCTTTTACTTTCCCAAGATTTAGGACAGCACCTTAAAGACTCATTAAATATCTGTATTGAGTTGCTTCTGTTCACTGATCTGTTTGAAATGAAAATTAAGTTAGTGTGATGGGGTTGGAGATGTAACATTCTTCTGCAGGCTTGAAATCGTAGAGGTAATTGTTTTATTAAAATATTTGCTCTTTTGCTCCCTACAAGGTTTTTGATGGCCTGGAAGTCAGTGTAGAGCATCATGCTAGCCGTTAGTACTTTGATTTCCACAATGCCTTTTGTTATTTAATAGGCCTGAAATATTGATTAACATTTACAGATTCAATTCCAAGCACTTGCCAGGGGTTACAGAGAGCCAGAGAGAGCTGGTTGTGCCAGTCAAATTCTGAGGTGTAATGAAATCCCCTACTGTGCCTGTCAACTTATCCGGTGTACAGGTCATTTCCCACAAGGTCTGCCGTGTTGAAAGAAGCAGTTTTCACATGAAACATTTCATAGGCAAAGGGAAAATATGTCTCCAGTGTTGTGTGCTTTATCCCTTTGTCTAATATTGAATGGCCTCATTGCTTCACACAATTTTTGCCCCCAAAGCTTTCTAAGTCAATAGAAGAAGAATGTTTCAGGTGGACAAAAGTCAAGACTCTCAGTGTAAATGCTTTATTACTGTTGTCAAGGAATTTCACAGTAACTAAGGCTAGAGATAGACAAGCCCCAAAAGGACTGGAATCTCAATCCATTTTAGTTAAGTATTGAATGATTCTTTTATTCTTCCAAATATTACAAAGCTCCCTTTGAAAGATACTTACATCTTTCTTCCAGTAATGTGCTCTTTCTTAATTTGTTCCAAGACCATGTCTTTCCTTCATATTCAAACTCTCTTACCTATTTCAATCCAAGTCCAAATAGAATATATTCTCTTCCATCCAAGTCTACATCTGATTTTCTTTTTCTTTTTTAGGATCAGGGTGCTTTTGTCTTCTTATCTCCTATAGAGAAAAGAAAGAATATGCAGAGAAATGTTTCATTTTTTTAAAAGTTCCAGTTCTGGTCCTGCTATTAAATGTTAAATATTTGATTTCAAAAAGGTTCTTTTAAAGAAAGTCTTGTTCTTTGAGTGACCAGGATCTAATTTTAGATCGAATATGACAATAGTCTTTAGGCCAAAAAAATCAATGTAAAGTTGCTGGCCCTGGTCTTTCATGTGATATTGTCTCAAGTTTAAAATTTCCGAATGAGGAGTGCAGCTTTTTGCCCTTATTTCTATAACAAGGTGGGGGACACAGGTATCTGAGCTGGTCAATGTTTACCATGACCTGACCTGACCTCAGAAATGATGGCTTTGATTTACAGTTTTAGAGTAGAATTTGGCTGGTTTCTCCATCAGCTCATATTGTAATGGGACATTTGACACTGATGAATGGCTGGATAGAACCACCAATGGTTTTAAAAATATTTTCTTCAGTTTTTGCTGAGTATATCGAAAGGAGAGGGAAAACATCCACCTGAGAATGATGCATTGGATATTTAATATGTCAGTGGTACTGGCTCAGGAGGGATCAAGTCCACTGCTTTATTTGAACATTTCTAATAATGTAAATGTAATGGAAATTGAAAAAGGCAAAGGGGTTTCCAATCAAAAATGGGTGATGAGCAAAATTCCACTATCTGACATGCCACAGAAAGTGCACATTTTCTCCATCAAGTATTCTTTAATTTATTTATATGTTATTTACAAGAAGCTTTGCACTAAGATAAGTGATAAACATGCAGTCCTGATAAACAGTTTGCTACCAAAGATTGGTTTCCCATCTCCAGGGATGGGCTTCAATGAAACTTCATCTACAGGTTTCTCTTGATCTGCAATATACACCCAGTTCTGTTGCTAAGAAATTAATTATGGTCTGTATAAACCTTTGTTTTACTCATTATACTTCAATTTCTGCATTCTCCACTGAGAACAAAATGTCTCTAACAAAAGCATTGCTAGAAATGAGAATGAAAGTGATTTTTTCCCGGTAGTCAGCATGCTCGGGGTTAACATATAGAATTCTAATGACCTGTAAGTGATTCCTAGAGTGGGATCCCATTTAAGATTAAATAACATATATTTAAGTATCCATATGTGAGCTGAGTATTTAATCTCCTGATAGGTATAGCTGACAATCATTTTAACCAGAAACCTATTTAGGTGACCTTCCATGAATAGTAGAATTCAATTGTTTAAACTTTCAGAAACTTAAATATCTGAGGCCTTTGGAGATGCCTAAGGCATTCCTACTGGACTGACAAATATAAGATAGGATTTATGGGAGGTGACATCACTGTGAAGCAGAAGCTAGAAGCCAAGCAAGATATTTCTTGGAATCTAAAATTATACAAGACTGTATTTAGGCAACTGGATGCTGTCCTAGATAACAACTTCAGGGTGATCTGATAATCTGAGCACCACAAATATCGCTGATTCCAGTCATGGAGATATCCTAGAGAATCTGTAAGTTGTATATAGCTTGGGCAATCATGACACGGTCCTTGTAGGAGACATAAACCCTATGGAAAATGCAGGGGAAAGCCAAGTGGCATCTACAAAGGAACCTCAAATGGCAATTGACACATTCATTTAGGCAAATTAGCCAAGTTCTAGAACACACTGGATTTCCACTACATATTCTTTGACTATACCAGGAGCTTTAACCTGCACAAAAACTATTAAGGACTTCCATGCTTCATCATATCAATATATAAGATTGCTCAGAATACTCTATCCGATGTACCTTAGGATCAGATTGGCAATAAGAAGTGTTTTCTGTTTTCACACAGAATCAATGAGGTTGGAAAAGACCTCTGAAATCATTGAGTTCAACCTATGATTTATCACCACCTTGTCACCCAGACCATGGCACTGAGTGCCACATCCAGGCTTTCCTTAAACACCTCCAGGGACTGTGACTCCACCACCTCCCTGGGTGGCCCATTGTAATGCTTAATCATCCTTTCTGTGAAGAAATTCTTCCTAATGTGCAAGTTAAACCTTTCCTGGTACAGCCTATGATCCACAAGTTATGGATCCACAAGCTATACAGGCCTTCAAATCAAGTTCCCCACAACTCAGATGATCTTCTACTTAATTCTGAGGTGGCTAAGACTCTCCATTTCTACTTCCCAGTCCTCTGCTCTTCTCTAAATCCCAAAAATAGTTACCTTAGGAAACTGCACAATGCAGGGTGCAGTCTCACATCATCTTGATGGAAGATATTGACCCAGATGATCAGTGACTCTGAAATCCTCCTCAGATTAGTAGAATTTCTTGGAATGACCACTTACTTTGACCAGGAGGGCTGATATTTCAATACTGATGTTGATTTTCTCTGTACAAAGTATTTAAACGTGAATTAGTATGAGATGTGTGACATAGGTTTGACTTCCCCTTGGACAGTCCAATCAGTAGCATGATGGAAATCTCGGGTTCTTTTCCGTAGCCCATTGAAAATGCCATTCATGCAAGTGGAGGAAAGCAACAAGCACTGGAGAAGAGGTGATTCCAGCAGGCTCAGCTGCATGGGTGGACCTGCCCCTAACTGGATGGACCGGATTAGGGATTCAGATTAGGGAAGAAAAGTGAATTTTAGCACCTAATGCCCTGTGCTTGCAAGTGAAAGACAAGAATCAAATACTCTCATATTTCTGATTCAGGACTTCATTCTAAAAGGAAAACACTGTGTTTCTAGATGAGGCAAACTTTTATTTGACTTTTAACAAGGAAAAAATGGTATCTCAGTTCAGATCCACTCAAACATTGTGGGTTTTTTTCTGAAAAGAGGTAAACAGAAAAAGCAATAACTAGCAGACCCCTAATGAAAAGAAGGTAAACTCAGATGAAATTGATTTTCAGCAGAATATCTGTGCTAATTTCCTTCTCATTTTAACCGTCTGGGTCATAGCTATAATCTCCTGGCATTACCATGCATTGGTTTCTTTCCAGTGTGTCTTTGACACCATTCTATATCCAACTCCATTCCTCAGAGCAGTTTTTCAGCTACTTTTCAGCTTTCTAGCTCCAGCTAAAACCTTTTATTTTTAAAACTATTGTCAGTATTTCTGCTTTCTTACATTTTCCTTTGTTAGGAAAGTCAGGTCTATAGACTTTAATTCAGCTTGACTAGGCTCCCGAGCTAGGAACTTTAGTTTTATACTTGTTTTCTTTAGCAAAATGCTATATTTGCTCTCTACATTGCATTTCTTGTTTCTTAACCATTTTGTCACTGTAGTGCCAACATGAATGTACCCCCTCCAGTTAAATAATTGTCTTTTTAGAGGAACTTTGTAGTATTAAAGACAAATCTGTAACACTTTCATCATGTTGACATAATAGCAACCCAAGATATCCCTGACTGCAGAACTGCTGGGGGCATGAATTCTAACATTTTGCTGGAGGCTAAATTGTAAAAAAAGGCTTTAGCAGCTGTGATTGACCCTATCTGGTATAAATCAACTCTGATGTATTTAAATTAGTGTATTTTAATTAGACATACACAGGACTTGGGACAACACTGAACAGGATCAGGTAAAATCTATGCTGCAACCCAGAAATAAAATTATCATTTATATTGGACCTCTAATTGTGACACCTTTCAGAAAGGTCTCCAGTTTCTCTTTTCCTCAGGCTGGTCACACTTTAGTGTCCTAGGCTGACTGTATGATGCTTTTATCCCCATTTCGTCTGTTTAGCCCAGAAATAAGTTTTGCACCTTTAAGGCTGGGTCTGAGAGCAAAGGGGGTAGAAGGAGAGACAAGCGGTGGAACATCTGAGGCAGTTGTTTTCAAAACATGGAGATAACACCTTCAGCATTCCTGTTCCTGGACTCAGAGTAGTCTGTACAGACAGCGGAGAGCTCTCCTTTAGTTTTTTCCCCTCTTTTGTTTTTTGGCTCATTTTTTTAATTAGCTGAGACCGAAGGGGTTTTTTTTGGACTGTTCTGCTATTGTTCGATCTGGGGACACCAGGACCATCACCCGGAGGCGAGGGCTCCCCCCAAGCGACACTGCAGCCGGGACGCCAGGCCTGAGCCTCAGAGAGAGAGAGAGACTGAGAGAAAAACCAAGGACACACCCACGGAAAAGACTTTTTCTGGGTTTGCCATCTCTTCAGAACGGTGAGAGGTTTTGTTGTGTAGTGTTGTTCATCCTTTGTGCTTGAGGGTGTTTTGTTTGTTGAATAAATATTTTTTTCCACTTTTCTCCAAGGAACTCTGTTTCCCGAACCAGCTGGGGGGGAGGGGTGGCTTGGATCTGCTTTCTGGGGGAACCCCCTGCAGAGGTTTCCTCCCAGATATGCCCTAAACTAAGACATTTAGGCTCCCTTTGTCTCTGCTCCTTTAGCAAAATGGTGCACTGACTTCTTGCTGAAGACACGAAATCGTCTCTTTTTCTGTGTTTTTGCCATAATCTTTTTAGCAGCCTCCTCATTCTCGGCATTTTCTGCATATAATCACCACCTTTCTTTGACTAACTGTAAGTAAAACTTACAGGTGTTTTGGGAGACTGGTTTTGGCAGAGGTTTTTTTTAAGTTTAGTGTATTCTAGCCAGAGATTTAGAAACACGGATCCCACCAACTTCTGTGGCGGTGTTCTGTTCCTACGTAAAGGCCCATTTGAATGTCTCCCTCTTGGTGTCTCAAATACCTCTTACACCATCCAAACTTAAATGGAAGTGAAGTTGTAAAACGAATGCTGAACACCCGTGGGTTCCTTCAGTTTTAGTGGTTGTTGCAGGTGCTTTATCACTTCCAAAATTCCCACACTTTTACTCAATTTGGAAAGGCCAGCACATTAACAAAAGTGCACTCTCCACCTGAAGAGTTTTGTGTTTCAATAAATGTGCTACCAAGGGAAAAACAAGATGCAGACCTTGAGATTGTTGCTTAATTTCTGCCTTTTATCACAGGAGCCCTTTTTCTAATGCTTCATGATAAATTCAATCATTGACCAATTCCTAAAGCAGAAGTAGGGAGTCTCTGTCTTCAGGAGCAGGCACAGCTTGAGATTTCTTTTTACTTATGGCTTACGGTCACTTGACAGTGTGTGAGTGGGACACAATCAAGGTGCTTGACAAGTCTACCACTCTTTGAGCACGGTACAAGTATCCATGTTTAGCTTAAAAAACCCTCTCATGGCCTTTCCATTGGCTTCCATCCAATTCCATTAAGCAGTGAATCCAGGCAAGGATTTTAAAAACCCGAATAAGCTGCTGTGGGTTCAAATTCACAAAGACAGAAAGGCATTGACATCTAATTAGGAACTGATTCTTTGGAAACTCAAGAATCATTTAAATGCATTGTCATTTAGTTATCTAGTTTCCCACACAGCTAGAAATCTAACAATCTAACCTAACATTCAAACATTTTCATGAATTATTTTCACAGATCAGGCTCTTTTTTTTTTTTTTTCCTTGACAATACACATCTTAAAGCACATAGATTTTTGATTTTTGGACATACATCTTTTCAAAGCCAAGCAAAAAATCTGAAAGCAATTTGCAGGGTGAAAATGAAGCTAAGAAAATCCCCAAAGGGTTCTTTCCTAGTGGTCTCTTTTATAGCTGAGGGAAGAAAATCCTTCCTTGAAAAGACATTTTCTAATTGAACATGAGATAAACAGGTCTTTGGGCTAGTTCTTTATTTTTCTCCTCTTATCTTAACAGAAGATTATTCACATTATCAAAATTCTATTATAGGGCTTTTATTGAAGAAAAATGTTGGACTTAATGATATTAATAATGTAACCTCCTTGAGCACCTGTTCACAACTAAAGGAAGGTCAGAAGCTCAGGATCACTGAAAGATTGCCTAAAGATTAAAAATAACTTAAACATAATTTGTGTGGGACATTTTAGCTCATCTTTTACCTTATTGAGACTCCACTAACTCATATTTTCCAAGAGGAAATTGTATTCCAAAGGGCCAAGGAACTTAGTTTTTTTTGAAATGAAAACTGCAGACCAGAAGCTTATGAAAAAAAAAAAAAAAGGTACTGAGGAAGAAATCTTGAGATATGACAATATTGTGATCTGGACCTTGTGATTACAGCTGCAGAGGAATGGTTTCATCTCCTTTATCTAAGAACAAGGACTGAAGATGTCTGAGAGAAAATAGTGTCACAAATAAAATGGGAAAGAAGCTTACAAATGTGATTCCTTCACTTCCATTGAGACTTCTGCACACCTTGAAAGGTGACATTTGTGCTGTTCCTTTAAAATTATATCTTAAAAAAAAAAATACTGCAGTGAAGGAGATTCTGAAGAAAATGTGTAATTTTAACAAAAACATGTGATTTCTTCAGAACTAAATAAAAAGTTGAAAAGTCCCCAAATGACTTCCTCAATACTAGGCAATATATGAATAAAAATTTACATTTTTAGGTCTTCATATTGTTACATACTTGTTTGACTCAGATATTCCAGTGACCTGAAGCCCATGAGTGTGAGGAGAAGCTGAAATTTCTTTACCAAGTGATATTTTGCAGTCAAGAATTTATACTTTTCCAGGATAATTTATTTTTACTTGTTGCTAAAAAATGTTGCTTCTTCTAAGAATTTAGGAAAAAATTATAAAACTTCTGAGAAAAATGAACTTTTTTTTTTTTATCCAGATTTTTCCTAATTTTAAACTAAAGAATTAAGGAAATGTAAAAGAGAAAGAACAAAGGATTGGAAGTGGGGGAGGAATTAGAAAGCGGTGCTTAAAATTTCATAATTTCTATACTGAATCCATTTCATTCTATCTTTGTCCTCCCCTTTTCAGATTTTTTTTCCTTCTACTCATAGCTGGAAAGTAGCGTGGCCCAAATTATAGATCATTTATATTGTATTAATATTCAGTATTCCTTATTTTGACAAAACACTGATAAAAGTTGTTTGCTGAAGAAATACATTAATATTAATAAGTGAATAATGAGTTCACTTAAGACTTTCATTATCTGTACATTCATAAGTTTGAAAGATGAATATGAGAGCTGAGCAAAAAATATTGCTAATTATGGTCTCATCTCGATCACCAGAACAGTGCAGCTTTTCTTAGAGATGCACTAAAACCAGAAATCAAAATATCAGCCTTGGACTTAAGAGTGGAGCTGAAACCCCACCCCAGATTCATTTCTTCATTCTAGCTTCACTCCTTATCATGCCATAACTGTCTAAATATTTGTTGAAAGAGCTCTTGGGAGCTCTCATGTTTGTTACAAAAGACTGGCCATATTTATTCCAGTAAGGGAAAATGTTGCCCTCACTGTAAACAAGAAGCAGCTGGACTGTGCTGATGAGCTCCAGTGAGAGCAGGGTTTATGCACATTTTTTTGTAGGTAGGCATTTGTGTATTGTCTGCTTCTCCAGCAGAGTTTTGTTTTGTCTTGGAGTTGATACTCCACACCAAGATACATGTAAATAGGCTTCCCATGAGCTCTTGCAAAAAAAAAGTGATTCCAGCACATATCAAAACAGTCACAAAATTACTAAGCTGCCCTAAAATTGGTCTGAGAACTAGTTGAGGACCAAAGAACAGCTGGAGTGGGCAAGAGGTGGCCACCAAGGGCTGAGAGAAATCCCTTTACTGGAGCCTGGGATTGTTTGTTTCCAGGAGACCTAGGAGAGAAAAGTCCACCCTAGGAATATTTTCTTATCATCTCATTCATGCTCTGAAAATTGAATCACACAATATTTTTTTACAGGAAGAAAGAAACAAAACCAAAACAAAACCTTCCACAAAAGAATTTTAGTGTACCTTCTAGGACAAAATTAATAAGATCAACTCAGCCTTCTTTCTGTGCCAAGTCAGGAAGAAAAGTTTCTTCAAGGTTTTGATGGAGTCTATTAGGGCCTCTTCATTATAAAATTTCCAGTGTTGTTCACAGTGGGAAATATGATTCCAAAGTAACTTGTCTGTCAGATTTGTTCTGGTTTAGCAACAGGAAGATTGAATCTTTAAATTAATGTAGGAAGTAGAACAGTGGGAATGGCTGAAAAATGCTTTGCCTATTACAAGTTTATGCTTGTGAAATGTAAATCTTGATGTATTTTTGCTTTATTTGGACATATGTAATTGCTGGATCAGCTGGAAGCTTGAGTTAGCCCAGCTCAGGTCTGACTTGATCTCTTAAAATCTCTATCCATGATTTGTAGAAAGGAGATATGTACAACTCTTGCCCTCACTTTTACGCCTTAGTTAAGTGCCAAGAGACCTATGTCCAACTAATATTCTAATTAGTATTCTGAAATCATGAAGATAAATAAATATAGATAAACAGTTATAGATATAGATTATATAGATTAGATGATATAGATATAGATATAGATATATAGATATAGATAGATATAGATAGATTATATAGATATAGCTATAGATGGTATAGATATAGATGATATAGATATAGATATAGATAGATGATAGATAGATTATGGATAGATAGATAGATAGATAGATAGATAGATAGATAGACAGATAGATAGATCGATCTACAAATAAGTAATTTTAATTTTCTTGATGTAATACAGGCAGATTTTTCCGAGTGGGCCACATGACCATTTCAGAGGGCAAGTTCAGTCACCAAATACGATTCTGACCATAAGGAAGTTTGTGGTGTGATTTCCAGCCTGGGTGAAATGTTCTAATTTAAGCACTGTGAATACCTTCCCGTGTGTTAGGTAGAACATGCAGACTTAAGGTATTTTGTTTTAAAGGATATTTTTTACCTTTTCTTTTCTGGGCTGAAGCTAATATGATGGTATTTCAAGATGAAGGCATTTATATTCCAAGGAACAAAACAAAGATACTGTAATGGCATATGTGAGCTACATTTACCCTGAGGCATTTACCATAAAGTTCAGGGTGTTTTTTTATTGCATCATTCTGACAGCTGTGAATAGGAAAGTGAACATATTGGTATTGTCACTGGGAACTACCCTTTACATCTTTGGATACATGAGGGAGAGGGAAAGGTACCAGCATCTGTGAGCACACACAGAGGACATAGATCCAGAGAGCTCCCTTGGATCCATTTTCGTTTGGAATTCAAGAGGGACAAAACAGTTAAAACAACTGATGATTCTTTTTCTATTAGGGAAAAGAGGGAGGGAATGAAGCTGGGAGAAGAAAAGTAAGGAGGAATGCATGGTGAGAAGGAGAGGGAGGAATGGGAGGAAATAGGCAAGCTGGGAAATGAGTATGCAGAAAGGAGAGACAAATAGGGAAAATAATATAAAGATAAAGAAAATGAGAGAGTGAAAGAAAAATGGAAGGAAGGAAGGAAGGAAGGAAGGAAGGAAGGAAGGAAGGAAGGAAGAAAGAAAGAAAGAAAGAAATAAAGAAAGAAAGAAAGAAAAGAAAAGAAAAGAAAAGAAAAGAAAAGAAAAGAAAAGAAAAGAAAAGAAAAGAAAAGAAANAGAAAAGAAAAGAAAGAGAAAGAGAAAGAAAGAAAAAGAAAGAAAGCTAAGGAGACAAAGGCTGACTTCTTCCTACATATTTGTCCAGAGAGGTTCACACAGGTATGTTTGATGCGCAGACACAATTTAAAATGACCTTCTACAAATGTCCTAGTGCACGAAACAAGAAAAATCCATCACTTTAAATGTCTGGAAAAGTTCATTATGCTTTCTCTAGTCTCTATGGAGTATCTTTCAGCAAAAGCATGGTAAATAATATATCAATTTTCTATCGCCACCTACGAGTGAAAATGTAGAACTGCAAGTTATTCTTCTGTGCATAATGGAGAAAAGAGATGTGACAGTTGTAGTTCAAATATTTCCAGACATATATATTATATGTTTGAGGCAAAACCAACTACAATAATTTGTTTCTGGAGGAAATAAGCCAATTTTCATAGTATTTAGGGTTTAGTAATTTATTTATTTTTATTTGTATCATATATTTTGGGACTTATTTCAGTAGTTCTACTATCCTGTCCTAACTGAAGCCAAAATGTGGATGTTCTATGGTCCAAGACAAAGACACTTCTGATTTGGATGGTTCATGTCATATAGAAATAGGGGTAGTCTCAACCACCTGTACCTACGTGGTTTTTCTAGATTATGAACTCTGAGAAATAGGTAGTGATGTAATGGAAACTGGTGCAAGGGGAGAGGAGGAAATAGGAAAGAAACATGGATAAGAATTTGCTTAAATAATCAACAGGATTAAGGTGGAATAGACCATAAATTCTGAGTGAATGTAAACCAGTAAGACATAGAGTGGTTGACCAACAGACCTGAAAGAAGAGTCAGGATGTGCAGGATTGCAGGATTAGGGAGAAAATGGGTGTGACTGCTGAAAGGATGTGATTCCTAAGGTCACAGAGTAGGAAGGAATGAATCCTGGGACATGGAAGCAGCAGGACTTGAGGAAGAGTAAAGCAAAGTGAAGACAACATAGAATTTGTTGAGATGCTCCTTTAGGATTTAGAAACTCTGGATATCATGTTTAGCTGAGCCACAATCTTCCTATGTGATTGGAAAAAGAAAAAAACAAGAAAAATAGTATAACTCGGGGCCCAATTCATGGCAAGAGTCCTGGTGGGATTCATCGTGTGAATGAAAGATTGCAGCACAGAGATCTTTGAGCGAGTCTCCCCAGGCTCCTGAATAGTCATTGAGGAAAAGCACATGCAGGCTGTGAATCATCTGCATGCATTTGGCTGGATGAATTGCTTTTGAACAGGGCTATTTTGCTCCATTGTCTTTGAAGGCAGTCAAGGGTGCCCAGCTCACATGGAGACTTCTGGAGCAGTCATTCAGCTGCCTCCTCTTGTGAATGGAGAGAAACGGGCATTTCCAATGTGTGAGTCATTCCTGCTATCCCAAGCACTTGTCTAAATTGCCTTCTGGAATTGCCTTTTATTTCTTTATTTTAAGAAAAAGTCAAGCTGTTATTCCTGAGTGAGTAACAGGCTTTGATAACACACACTTCCATGTCTAAAGTTAGGTGAGATGAATCCCACTCACTAAATATCAAATCCCCATGAACTCCTTCCTGCCAGACAGTTAAGCTGACAAAGGTCCAGAGACCAGCAAGGCTGGAGATTTACATTACAAAAGACAACAGTCCTGGTTTTTCTTCTCCTACCTGCCTCAGGTAGATGGTAACATATCGATGCTGTGAGTGTATCTCTTGGACACACCTCTTGATGCACCACAGAGAGACCCCTAAAATCTCATCATTTTGGCAGCTCAGGAGACATCACTGTGCCTCCAGCCCACAACTCCCTGTGCCCCAGTATTTGGGGCAGGACTGTCTCATCTCACTATAAGGATTAACACATGGAAGTTACTTGCAGCGAGGTAAGAAGGTATGAAGGCAGAGGTCATAAATAAAATGACTCAGTGTAAAATGTTTAGGAGTTCATTGAAGGACAAAGCAAAGTTGAAGCAACAGGATTACAATATTACCATAATAAAGTGCAATTTAGGCATAGGGTGAATTCTGAACCAGATCTTTCTATGTTTGTGTTGGGTCTGCCACGAAATATCTGTGTGATTCTCGGTAGGGCACAGATAAACTCTTGGGAGAGTCAGACTTATAGAGCATTCATAAAATGAAAGTTTTATTTATCCTCTTTAACACCTAAGATACAGAGAAAGCTTCCAAAATGCAAAAAGCTTTGGCTTTGAATGGAAATAGAGTATGTCTAGATTGGATATTAGTGAGAAATTAGTAAGAAATGTTTACTGTAAAGGTGGTGAGGCCCTGGCACAGGTTGCCAGAGAAGCTGTGGCTTCTTCATCCCTGGAAGTGCTCAAGGCCAGGTTGGATGGGGCTTGGAGCAACCTGGGACAGTGGGTGGCATTCCTGCCCATGATGATTGTCTCGGAACTAGATGATCTCTAAAGTCCCTTCCAACGCAGACCCTTCTGTGATTCTTCAATTTTCTCATTCCGTGATTAGATCTAAGAGCAATGGACTCTTCAGATCATTTTGCTTTGCTTTTCACTATTTGAATGGAGGCACAAAATATTACTTTTATTCAGGGGTACCATACCAAAGGAATCACGGAGTGGGTCCGTTTGGAGGGGACCTCAGGAGGACAAGTGGTCCAATCCCCCTGCTCAAGCAGGGCCACCTAGAGCCAGTGGCCCAGGACAATATCTGGATAATTTTTAATATCTCCAGGATAGGAAATTCCATGACCTCTGTGGGCAACCTCTGCCAGTGCTTGGTCACTGTCTCAGTTAAAAAGCATTTCCTTAACATCCAGAGGGAACATCCTGTGTTTTGGTTTTGTAGCAGTTGCCTCTGGTCCTGGCACTGGGCACCAAATGACAAATAAAGTGCTGAAACAAACCCATATCTTGAGATGGTTGTTTTCTTTACATAGGAAATATGTCAGTTATCTGGATAACTTTTTCTTTCTTACATTAAGAATTTCATATGAAATTAATATTTCATATTATCTCAAATCTAATGAGTATTCCCAAAATATTATTGAAAAGAGCATTTTTGAAAGCCTGTGTGGACTGTATGAAATATTTATAATTTCATATTGATTTTGGGAGCTTTGCTGGTAAATATTTTAATTAAAGATTTCACAAAAGAGATGAGATAGAGAAGAACAGAGTTTTTCCATCTTTTTAAAAATTCCTTTTTGGATGATTCCTAATACTTCTGATCAGCTGTGAGAGACATGCATCAGGTTATAAAAACAGAATGATGTGAGCAATAAAAGAAAGTCTGGTGCATTCTCCAGATGCTCATTTTTAAATGCAGTAGTAGCATATTTAGGACCTAATTTAAACAAATCATTTAAACATCAGAGTTTCAATTTTCACCATCTTCTGCTCTGTCCAAATGTTTAGGACTTTGGGATATAAGTTTGAAATTATTTTCAGAGATCTAGAACTCATGCCCCATGAGAAGAAAACTTTTAATTTAAACCTATTGGACAGTCAAGAATTTATCATTCCAGTAGCTACTTTTACTACTATAAAAAGAAAAAATCTGTTACTTAAAGCATTTTTTGTACATTAGATATACTGTTAAAAATGTTCAATTAAAACTTGTGCAAGTCTCGGAGTATTTCTACTTCATTGGAGATATAATGGAATATATTTAATTTGAGTGAAAGGATGTTAAAGATATAATAAAAGACTTTGACAGGTTTTTCAGAGAGCAAATGAAATTTAAATATGCAGATCCTACAGGCAGAAGAAAAAGGTTCTCTGAGATCTGATTAATACAGTTCAGCAAATATGGCTTTACCACTAATCCAGGTAAAATAAAAGCAATATATTAAATGATTAATCAACAGTCTAAGATGGTTGTCCTCAGATTTTTGAGGATAAAACAGAATATGGAAAAATTCACACAAAACAGATGCAATGTCAATGAAGCCTAAAGTGAAGAACTGAAAATTCAAATGACCGCACAACAAAAGGACAATTATTAGTCATTTGAGTAGTTAAAATTGCTCTGACTACTCATACCACGTTTTTCTTTCAATCCCTGTACATAGTGTTAGATACTGCATGCATTATTTGCTGTGAATTGCATTTATATCTTAATCCCTAATTTAATGAGCCACCCCAAATTAAGGGACTGACTCTCAAGCTGAAAGCACAATTTAAAATTCTAATGTTTCCTTGTTTAGCTTTGTACCAAAAAACCCTCCAAGAGTATATAGGGGAAAACAGGCTTTAAAAAGAGACGCAAGTCACTCCAAAAATTGTTTTAACCAATTAAATGCTGAGTACTCATGGGGTATGTATTGGTGGGACTGACTCTCCAGGATGGGGGTTCACTTGCAGTCCTTGACACTGAATAGAATTAAATATAAAATTATTATCAAGCTGAGAATACAAGGTTTGAAGAATAAATCATAAAAACCATTAAACTTTCATGTTAAAAATGTCACGAAGTCTGGTTTCCAGAGGTAGTTACATGGCTACAGCAACATAATACTCTTAGCTAAAATTTTCAAAAACTCCTCAGCTCATATCTCCTAGATATGAAATTGCTTGTGTCCCTAATTTTCTCCTAGACACAAAAGATACATAAACATCTAATTGTTTTCATTAATAGATCTTGATCTCTTAGAAACTTTCAGTTCCTTTGAAATATTACTTCAAACTCCTAGCTGACAGGAATTTAATGACATGATGCTACTGTTGCTCATGAGGCTCAAAATTTGCTTTTCTTTTTATTCCAACATGCCTAGCTCCAGGACTTCTGTTATGCAAGAATCAATTTTTATTTAGTAAGAGATTAGCTTTCTGCTTCTTGCCATTCACAAAAAAAAGCATGAAAATGCAAAACAACACTTAAAGCAAGATGGAAAACAAATAGAATTAATTTTGTAGTTCTGAAAATCTGATTTTTTTAAGTTGGACCTTGTCTTTTGAGAAGGGGAGAGACTCATCACTTGTCAAAGGCTGAGGTTATTGATACTGAGCTCCCCAATGTTCAAAGAGAAACCCACAGGTTGTTCTTACATTGAATACCAAGGGGATCAGCATTATTGTGTCAATAAGGAATACAGAGTGAATCAAAGAGAATGTCTGCATGCTATAAATACCTTGAAATCAGCAGAAATGTCATTCCAAAAAAAGGGAGACCCAGTTTTGCAGAAGTGAAATAATTTTTCATGAATAGCCCGAAGGGAGATATGGGTTACAAAACCATCTTTCTCTTTCTCTGCTGCTTTCTCCTGGCTTTTCAGCTGGCTGGTGTTTTCTCTCTCATTTTCTCTCTCAGCTCTGACTCAGTCAGGCAACTCACTTATTAAGTAAACAGCCTTCAGAGCAGCTTGTCTGAGGAATGCAGTTCCATTAAGTAAAAATATGGAGCAAGAAGCTGTTGAGAAGCGGTGATCAGAGATCTAAGAATACAAATGAACAAATGTATTTTCTGATTTAAATATGTTATTGTTATTAGCACCATTATTCATCTTCCAGTAGCTTCAGAACAAACGTCTCACTGCACTAAACTTTCACAGGCATAAACATCTTTTCTGCCCTAAATAACTTCCAGTGTAATTGAATGTTAGCAACATAAAACACTTATCAGGAAATGAGGCTGACTCATAGAGTTAACTCACTGTGTGACAGGTGGGTTCCAACCTATTTTTCAAGTTGAAAAAAAAAAACGTTCTTTGTGTTGATCTTGGGGTCTCTCCGAGGCTGGTTGTTTTTAACACACCCTCCTGCAGTGATGGCTGCCAAAATACTTGTAATTCTCCATTCAGCACTCAGCTTAATGATCCTGTTTCCTAAGGGACTTCAAAGTGTTTTTGCACAAGAGAAGGGGAGTTCTACAAACCCCTGTGAGTTCTGCTGCAAAGGCACAGGTTGCTGCACAAAATGTGAGATGGGAACAGCAGTGGGGCTGAAACGGCTTTAAAATGCAATAGGGCAGGGTTGGATTAGACATTGGCAAGAAATTCTTAGTGATGAGGGTGATGAAGCACTGCAGCAGTTTGTCCAAAGCAGCTGTGGCTGCCCCATCCCTGGAAGTGTCCAAGGCCAGGTTGGATGGGTCTTGGAGAAACCTGGTGTAGTGAAATATGTCCCTGCCCATGGCAGGAGTGGAATGAGATGATCTCTAAGGTCTCTTTCGATCCAAACTATCCTTTGGTTCTTTGATTCTATGTCAGTGGTCCCCTGCAGCAGCCAAAAGAAGCTATCCCAGGTCCCACTCAGCCCTTGACTCTCAGCCCAGTGCAGGGATCTATTGTCTTTGCCACTCAAAGTTAACACATTCTTTTTATTGTCCAAGGCCAACAAAGCACTGTGGAAACTGAAAGCATTTCAAAAACATGCCTGAAGCATCATTTTAGAAACAAGCAGACGCACAATATCCCTGTGAGGCAGAACAATGCTATTATACTAATTTCACAGATGGATAAACTTGAACGCAGTAAGGTAAGGCCTAGATCCTGTTCGGTGCTGTGCTTTGATATTTTAGGGGATTAAGCAGCACAGAGAGACTTTTTTTCCCTAGCAGGAAAGCTGAAAGGTAATCCATACAAGGAAATACAATAGGAGTGCAACTGCAAATGCATTTACACAGACAACCTGCCCGTGGAAGAGCGTGGTTCACCAGCTGGAGGGCTCCTCTTCTCTGCTGAGATGCACAGGTAACAAGGATACCAATGAATATTTTCCCAACGAGCTGCTTACTTTTTTTTTTAAACAGCAGTGAAATGAGTCCCATCTGCCTCAAAACCCTTCTATGTTCTCCAAGCTGGCATGAGTTCAAGGCAGATGTTGCCTCTGCTCCACTCCTTTCACCCTCACCTCACCAGCAGTGCAGGGTTTGCCCAGAATAACCTTCCTCAGGCCCATGGAGAGCACCCAGGCGTCCTCATGGCCATGCCCAGGTCTCTACTCAGACCCTCCCCTGAATGTTAATGCTGATCTTCCTGCATGTCCTCTGGAAGGGGCTGCACTTGTGTAGGGTGACAGACCTTTCTGCATCTGCTGGGCAAGAGCATTGCTGAGTTTGAGCTCACTTTTTCACTTTGCACTAAAATGAAATTTTTAGTTGTCTAGTTGAGAGAGGGTGGCAGCTGACAATTGCTTTGTTCAGACTCACAGAGCTGATAATGCTCTGTTCATGAAACTGGGGCTGTTAATGATTCGTAAGCTGATACTTCCTCACACTTGATTGTGCACAGCAGACTTCATAATTTGAGCTTGTCATTTTCATTTTTCAGGGGGAAAACTACAACAAAACCTCTCCTTTTCATGGTAGACTTCTCTGTAAGTGTGTAATTACATCCTGATGTTCCCTGTGATTTGTACCATGTTCAGCCCATTGAAAGTCAATTTTAATGCACTTCCATAAAAATTTTATTTTGTTAGGAAAAAAAATGCATTTTTTTTCCATGTGACAATGTGGGGGTACTGTTTTCTTATATATTAATACTTTAAATATGTAAAAGATGCTCCAAAGAGCACTTCCATCAGAGGGAAGCTGTAACTATTCATTTCCTGATATTTACTTCAAGAAGAAGGGACTTGTCATTTCTGCAAGTAACTGACTGTGGAAGCATCTCCATATCCATCCCAGGTCCTCACCACAGAGATGGCAGACATCTCCTACAAGGATCCTTCCACACCTTGCAAATCTCTAATAATCAGACCTTCAATATCAATGCAAGGGCCATTTGCAAAACCATATAGAAATAAACTCTTCCAAGCCTTGCATCAGCTGACTGCTGTGGTTATATCAAGTGACTGAAAGGTAAAGCAATATCTTAGCAGGCTTTGAAGATTTATTTTAGGACACATTATTGTTCATAAAGGTTTTTTTCTTGGTAATATAACCCTGAATATTAAATGCTGACTGTTGATTTTAGGTGTCCACCCTTTTTATACGGCTGTGAAGTCCTATGCTCTGAAAAGCAGAATATCTTCAAGCGTCTTTCTTTAGAGAATGTGAATTGAAAATAATTTCAAAACAATCTCCTCTATAATTACATTATAGACAACTGCAACCAGAAACACCTTACAGACATATTTTCTAAACAGTTTGTGAGACAATTCCTGTTGGAAGAATACTTAGCCCACATGACCAAATTAACACTCTTATTCCCTGACTGCAGAATGGAGACAAGGGAAAGCTCAGAGTCTGCCTTGGGTTTGCAGCTTGTAGTATCAGAGAACTCAACACAAAAGGTGATTTCAGGTGACAAAGTAGAGAATATCAAAAGCTACGTAGTTAAATAAATAAATAAATAATATATTGATGTTTCATATATAGTCATATTTATGTGTGAATAAAATTGTAGTATGTGCAATCATCCAAGATGTCGTGATACAATAAATACAGCAAATTTGTTGTCTATAAGGATCCAGATAAGCCTAGAGAAAAGGCTGCTTGCAATCACTTAATAGCATATTTACCTGACTTCCCATTCCTGTCTGGAGTTTAGGCACTTGGCAAAATAGAAGGGGAGATATTTTTTTCTCAGTGCCCTTAAATACGTGCAGCCCAGCTTGTTACCTGCCAAAATTGGGAGTTTCAATTCTCTTAGACTTAGAAAATCTCCTACACACATTTTAAATTTTCTAAGGCACTTTTCCAACCACAAGGCCATAAATCTGGGATATGGCTGACTGAGAAAAAGACTCATGAAGTCAGCACATAGTGTGGAGCCTGACGTTTTAACATGGTTATTAAGAAATGTCTTCTGGGAGAGAGGGAACTGAATTGTGCCCCTTGATAATAAATTAATTTCTGTGTTACAACTAAGAACCTTCTCATGTGGAAGACTTTCATATAAGACTGAGGTTAAAATGTTCTTGTACCTATGTGGTTTAGGTTCCTTATGCAGACAACAATCATAAAGCAGATTCAGTGTATGCCTTGTCCTCCTGTTTCAGGAACCAAACAGGGAACTTCTTAGGTCTCACTCAAAATTCCTTGCCAGAAGTCATCCAAATCCTGAGAGAACTTTCCTTCTGTCTTCCACAATGATCCATAGTCATATATTCGATGAGCCTCAGTGGTATTCTCCATCTTCATGCTCTGAAAAATAAACACTGAAAGAAAGAAAAAAAAAAACCCCAATCACTATGGTGAGATCATGAACGATCTCTGTGGTACATAATCTGAAAGTCGTGTGACCATCATTATCATTAGGAAATCTGTATTAAATGCATAACTCATGCTCCCTTCTCTGTCAATTTAATGCTTTTAGAAATCAGTCATGCAAACACCGTTCAGATTATTTGATTTAGCAAATCTGATCTGCCCTGTTCTAGAGGTAAACTGAAGAGTGATGTAAAAATCATGAGGACTGTAATCCCCATTTCTAACCAAATGCATTTCATGATACAGATGTAGTCAAATACATTGGGACTTTTAAGTCTTCCTGAACTTATCTCAGTTATTAAAAGCACTGCAGTATTCCAGAGCAATCTTCCAAAATTCTATGGCTAAAATATTTTCTGTGGCTGTTACACAAAAAAAGGAGAAACACAGAATATTATCTCAATTTGAGAAACTCAGATTTATGTCACCTAGCTTTATCCATCTGAAAGTTAGACATCTGCCCTGGTTATCTGGGGTCTCTCAATGACCAAAGCAGAGAGACATATCCCAAGAGCATGATTCATCCCTCCTATCTTAAACACCTATCTCACTCCAGAAGCTGATGCAATTTTTCCTAACTGTTAAAAATGGATGTCTTATTTCCAATCTGAATCTGTCTAGATTCAGCTCACAGTTTCTGGATCCTGACATGCTAGATCAGTGAGTTATTTACTGTAAAAAATATCTTCTCTCTGTGCATGAAGAGTGCAAATAATCTACTCTTCAAAGAACTGAATAGATGGAGATTCCTAATTTCCCATTATATGACATTGTGGTTGCTCTTCAAATAAGTCTTGAGAGAGAATATTTCTTATCACCCCAACTGACACAGCTGGAAAAAATAGACAGGTTTCTGGGCACATAAGCTCTTCTTTAGGTCTGACTGAGATCAAAGCTTCTCTATGAAAAGCAAATTTATTTTCATTTTTGAAAAACCATTTAACTTGACAAATTAAAGCTTTGTAAGGGAAGAAGCACTTCTTATACATAATTGGCACTTTAAGGTTTTAATTCTACAGAAAAGCACCACAATAGTGAGCCAATTTGTCTTCTATTACCAGGAGTCTCTTTCCAGTGTGTACTCAGCAAATTCCGTACATAAATGTGATGATTTAAGATCACATTCCTGAAGTTGGAGGGAATCAATGGGATTGTTTCCGCTAAATGACTTTCATTTAGGCCTTTTGGTTCAATTCTGTACACTCACACAGGATGAAAACTTCTATGGGCATTGAGCAGCAGTCATTAGGAAGCTGTGGTGTGCTTGTAGGAGTAAGGTTCACATAAATGGTGAGGGAAAGCACACTGTTAATTTGCATTTTACTTTAAAACTCAAAGTGTATTCTAGAAACCCATGACCCTATTATCAAAGGCTAGAAGAAGATAATGAGATTCTAAATAAGGCTCTGAATAAATGAAGGTTTTCTCTCAATTATGAATGGATACATGCTTACTATTATAGAGGTGTTCTCATGTCACTTTTCTGAGGTCTTTGTCAAAACTTTCATTTTGTCAGATGAAGGTCGAGGGGACATTTTTATTTTCACAGTTACAAGCTCACTGTGAAAAAAAAGGTCCTAATAAAAAATCCAATCCCTAAGCAAAGACATTCCAGCAAGGAGACAACTTTAGAACATTTGACATTTTCACCCTCTTGGAAATATGGAACCACTACTCCATCCTTAGTTTCCTAACAGATCTTAAATAAATGGATGAAGTTAATACAGCTACCCCAGGATACAAGAAAATAATGGAAAAAGAAAAAAAATAAAGCTGCTGCTGTAAAAAATAATAAAACTTGCCAGCTTTTTTGTATTTAATTGAAGATACAAAATTAATCTAATTTTCTGATATATTCCTCTTCTCCCTCGTTTTCGTCTTTTCTTTTACTCCCTAGATTTCACAACATGATCTTAAAACATAAAATATTGATTCCAGTAAATCACACAGGGAAACAACATATCAGTGGTAGCAAACTTTCTGATATGAGATTTAGGAGATATTCCAAAGGCCATCCCCAAGGCCGTTTATATCTGATATATCCATTATATTTGATAAATAATGATAAAAAATCAATATGTTATTGTAAATTTAATTACAGTAATTAATACTCTAAGATACACTGTTGATAGGAAAAATATTGCAAGTGATTCAGGCTATCAGTTTAGTTATGCTGGACAATACACAATATATGATGCTTCACAAAATGCTAATTACATTATCAATAATACTTCTGTCCAAATATCCAGGTAACAAAAATAAATTGGATATAAAGCAGGAATATAATTCTGTCCATGTAGTACATAAAAGCATGAGATTTCTTTCCTTGTTTGTGATGGCATAAGTGATATTATTGGCACTGCTTCATTATTTTTTGAATGTACATTGGGTTTTCCCTGGAGCACAGCAACCGAGACAGGCTTGATTCTCTTTACATGTCCTGTAACTTGTCAACAAGCTGATGCAATTAGGACTTTTCCTTCCTGGTGGTCTGAGTGTGTGTGCCCTGAGTGATTGGTTTTATTTAAAGATGGACCAGATTTAACATTCTTCCTGGAAACGAGTGTCACAAACTGCAGGTCAATTCAAATCAGAGCCCAGTCACAATTAGTTTGGTATATTTAGGGGGCTTTTTTGAACCAGCTCTCAAGTGAAATTCTTGTGTTGTTTCACAAACAGTTGAAAATGAAAATTGGCTGGTGGATTAAAATAGAAATTCTTAATCTTTTTATGAAGTATGCCTGCTATAAATAAGGGTTGTGCTGAAAAATCAAACTATTCTTATTATAGACAGTAGACATCTTTCCACCTGAATGCTCTTATCTTTTTTTGATCATATAAGACAAACAAGAAAGATTCTCTGGATTTAGAAACAAGACTAATCCCTTCAAAACCACCAATTTGAAGAGCAAAAGAACAAGTCATTCATTTTCTATCCATTTTTTATTTAAAACTGTAGCATTTATATCTCTAGTGAAATATGCAGATTTGTTTCATTGGCAGTTACAAAGCCCTTTTGTGCTATTATCTTATTCTTTATATTCATGTATCTTTCTTTCAGAAAGCTAACAAGTGACAGATTTTTAAACTGTCTCAAATCCTTTACAACTCCTATACTTTCAAGAACTTCAGTCATTTTCAGCTGTAAAAATTGGGAACTGTAATAGAAATTTTAAGTGTACTCTTGCAACCTGAATTTCTGATTTTCAGTAAAAATCCTTATTCTCCGATGAAAACTACTTTGGCTGAATATAGTTTATTGTGGTCAGAAATATCTCTCAGTGTTTTCACAAAATTTAGATGAGACTGTTTAAGCAGATTTTTAATTTTGAAACATGAAAACAAAATCAAAACCAAACCTAGGCTTCAGTTATTCACACTAATCATTGAAATTCCAACTCAGATTTTTATATAGTCGTTATTAAACATGTAGTTTATTTCTGAGTTCTACAGCTGAAGATAAACAACTTGTGAGCCCTTTCCTGTGATGTTTGAATCCTGTCCGCTATGCATTCAGTAGGAATTTTCCTTTTTACAACATTAAGATGTGAGGGAACAAATAACACAGTGTTTCAGTTTGCAACAGTCTGTGATCACCATTACTCACTCAAAGACAACCCCTCAGGTTATGTGATGTCTGAGGAAAATGTTTAGAAATCCCCAGAGTGTCATATTTTTATAATGGATATTCATGCAATTATTCATGTTCTGTCAGATGTACTCTCACTCATGGTATTTTTGCCACTTGCAGTAATTTCTGTCTGTGGTACCTGATGTGACTGACTGAGCCAAGACATCGATTTCCCCAAGAATGTTCCAAACTGAGAGGCAGTTGCCAGTTCACCAAAATACGTTTGGCCAGCAGACAAGATCAACACAGAGAGGTGATTTTCCTGTGGGCACCACGTGAGGCGCAGAGCCGGGAAGGGAACCCTGAGACCCCTTTTGGGGCTCAGGGCCAATGTGTGCTCCGTTCACATCAGCTGCATTACTCAAAGGGAATGCAAGAGAGAAAAAACACCTCTTAAAAGTTGGTTGGCTTAACAATACAGTTCTGAGGACACCAATAAGGGGCTGTTCTCCAGATAATGAACATAGATGGAGGGAAAGGAGATTGAAAAGAAAAAGAGCAGTGCCCAGTGTGAAACACTGACCACATGTAATGCAGCAAGAATCAGAGAATCATTGAGATTATTATAAAAGGCCTCTATGATCAGCGAGTCCAACCATTAACCCAGCACTGCCAGAAGTAAAGTTCAGGCAAAGCTGACTCAGAAATACTTACTACATCCCAATAAATCTGATATCCCCAAATTCAATAAAATGCCAAACCAATCTCATCTCATCATAAGAAAAAACACATCTGAAAAGCAAATAATCATTATGTTCCAGTGGGATGCTGATACAATATTTTACAATAATAATTTCTAACAAATTAGATGTTTTAAAATCTACATGTGTAAGAAAAGCTTTTTTTTAAATTTTTCTGAACTGAATTATTTACTGATTGTAGAACTTCTCTTTTTTCATTTGGAAAATATCTTCTTTAAATATTTAGAAAAAAATATCTATAAACAGCATGCAGTTTTAATTACAATTTATATGCTTGCATTTTAATTGCCTTTTAAACTAATTTAGCTTGTTCTTAAAGTTAATTAAACTCATTGGTGGGAAAATGTTCCTTAATTCAGTTGTGAAAATGGAGCAGATGTGGAGATGTATTTGTGATTGTGTCTATCTGTCTGAACTTATAAGAATCCTTTTAATCTTAAACTCTTTAATAGACCTTAAAACAAAGTGTTTCCCATATGATCAAGGTGCCCTGTGCATTTTCTGCTTTCAACATTAAAATTATACATGCACAGCACATTATTTTTTAATTAGTTTGTCCCTTCTGAAATTCATTGAAGCTGGATATGACAGCATGCTCCACTGGCTGTATTGTGTGAACTTTGGGTCTTGGGGACTATTCGCTGTAGGTTTCAAAACATTTAAGTAATTCAAATTCAAAATCAGGGCTTGATTTGAACAATTGTGACATTTGCAAAGAGCTTCTGGCAGGCCAGGGAGCATTTTGGGAGTGAGAAGAGGGAATGCACATTCTCAGGAGAGGAAAATATTAGAAATACATACCAGTTGAATTAGAGGTCACTGTGGCACTGCAATTTAATCCTTGACATAGCTGCGAATTGGCCAAACTGATGTTTACAGCAGTTCTACTGTTGGAGAACTCATCATGGACTGGCTGCAATTCCTATGGATTCCAGAGCTGTGTTAGTCAACGCTGAACTAGATATTAAACTGGTTTTAATTTACAGCTGGTTCAGGTGCCTTTACTCCAGGCATAATTACAGTTGTCCACCCTGAAAATTAAATTGTTTGTTTAGAAAATGATGTGGGAAAAAATAAAATCCCAAATATCAATTTGTGAAGGAAAGTTCCTTCCAGCCAAATAGCCCTACCAGGCTCCAGCTTTGATTCCTACCACTAGCTGTGGTAGTAGGATGCATCTAGTGGTAGCTATCAAAAAAAAAGGAAACTCAGCCCATTTTCCCTGAAGTGACCAGTTCATATTCCTTTCCTGCTAATCAAACTAAACTATATCCTCACTCTCCAGATTGTCCATGAAAATGGTCCAGTCAAGATTTCTGGTTGCTGTGATAGTACCTGATACATATTAAACAACCAGGGTACTGCTGATCTTGTGGTAGACACAGAACATTAAAACCATAAATAAATCCAAGCCTTCAAAAGGACCATTACAGTGATCAGAAGTGACTACCCAACAATGCTTGTTAGCCCAGATCTTGAATGGTGTTTAACCAACATAAGCAAACAAAGGAGGATTTATAATGAAGGTTGAGAGAGAACAATAGCCAGTGTTTCAGTCGCCTCAGAAGAGAGTGCAAGACACCTAGAAATTCAGACGGAAAAAAAAAAAAAAAAAGCATTTAGAGAAAGAAAACCAACCCTTTCATCCTCTCTGTATCCAGCATCTGTGGGTCAGTGGTTCCCAGGTCACTGACACAGCCTTACAAGTTTTGTAAAGAAAGCCTCGGTTAGCCTATGGTTCTGTTATTGCAGCAGAAACAAGCTCGCTGCTGGTTTGTTAACTTGTTTTGATTCTGCTCTACTCTTGTTTCACTGACGTACACCAGGCTGACATCCAGAGACACTCTTCTTGGGCAGTCATGTGTATCGGGCCCGGTACGCTCGCTGTCAGCTTGATAGAACCGCTAAATGACTGCGCGCTGATCCAGAAGCAACCACTCCTCACACTGTGCAACTTGGTGGAGCTTTTATGCATACTATATAGTGTGTGACAGCTACTTTTGTGCATGTGTAGCTGCTCATTATATACACATTTAAATTCCTTTGCCGTAGCGCCTGCATGTATTTCACTTACAGATAAACTTTATGTTTTTCTCCTTTAGTCACGAGTCTTTATTTCTCATGCTCTCTGGATCTGAAGGGATTTTTTTTTACGAGCTTTTTCTTTACTGACCATCCGTGTTTGCGAGAACTATTTCATTAACTGGTGCAGCATATAAACCTTGTGGAATTAATCCATTCTTTCACACCCAAAAGAAAATTGGAGTCACCTCAACACTTCCATAAAACTGAACTTGTACTTTTTAGATTACTGAGAGATGTGTGCATGCCCTGTTGGAGGAGCTGTACATTTCCACAGGAAATGTTTTTTTACCTCATTGTTGGATCATTACTCTTTCTTCCCCAATGCTGCAACTCAAATCCATAGGGAGAACTTTGATGGTATGTAGCTCTCTCTGAGGCAGCTAAACACAAGTGGGACATTGGTATGGAATCTGTGGGATCCACTTAACCTAAAAAAAAGCAGGGACCACATATTCCCTTACCTAAATAAAAAACTGTCATGGATCACCTCAGTCACACTATGCACATGAATAAGGAACCACAGCTCCAAATTCTACCTGTTACGAAGTTTTTTCTAGGTATTTAGCTGCATTGTGAATATTTCCCAAATGGATTAGCACACTTGGTTTCCTGGTGGCTCCTAGAATGTAAACCTAAGGCTGTGTGTGGGATTGTGAAGGTGTCATGGTTTAAAAAAAAGCCAAATTTTTGTCTCCTGAAAAGGCTCTTACAACTTCCTTCAAGCACGGCTTCCGAAAGATCTGGGAAGCCCAGAGATTGGCTGGCTCTGTTACAGGCACTCTGTGTGACTACTTACATGTTAGAATTGTTTTGGCAAACCTACATTTTAAGAGCGAGGAAGCCAAAATCTCTCTCTTTTGTTTCCGGTCAGAGGAGAGGTAACAGGGTGAAGGAAGGGGGGGGGATCCGTCAGTCCCCCGCGGGGCGGACAGGCTCACCCCACCCCCCCCGCCTTCCATGAGGAAGGGAAGGGGCTCCATTCCGCCC
>WEKY01023100.1:0-25061 GCA_013390045.1 Picathartes gymnocephalus
CTTGAGAGGTACAGACTTCCCGAGACGCCTGATACCAAACACCCCCTGCTTATGTATACCCCCGCCTCCCCAGCCCATGTTTCTTCTTCCTTGTGGCTCTGTTCTTTTTCTCTAAATCCAGAGATTTAGGACAGTCTTTAGTGAGTAACAGTCTGTGTCAACTGGTCGAATTCCTACGGAATTTACCATTTACCCCCTTTGCTTCTTTCACCTCTCCATATCTGGCCTTATCTACCATCAGGCCCAAAGTTTCTTTGTAAAGACACCTCACTTCCTTCACTACCATTCTGGATTTGACTGGGAGAGGGCTCCGTTCTTCCCAGGAACTGGCTCAGTGCTTGGTTTGAATTCAGGCTGTCAATGCTGCGGAATTCTGAACTACTTGCTTGGATTTCAAGTCCTGTTTCTCCTCTGGGACTGAGCAAGTATCACTTTCAACCCTCACAGGTACTTTTTCCAAGCGCACGTGGTCCCACAGCCCACTCTAATCCTCCTGGGAGCAGTAGGACAGAGGATTACGGGGGTTTAGGAGCTGAGGTGCTGCTGAGGCGCGGAAAGGACTCCACAACTCGTGTTAAGTTGTGAAGTAGGTATGTTTATTCAGCGCTGGACACATGGAGGATCGCCCCTCAAATCATGTGTGTAGCCCACTCGTCTCTTAATCCTTTTATCCTTTAAAATATTACATATTCATAGGGTTACATAATTTTTCAATACATATCTTTTAATCCCACCCATCTTTGCCCCAGGTGCTAATCAGTCCAGTGTTCTTCTGGTTATCTCTGGTGGTCACTGGGATAACGTAAGAGATTCCTCTTGGAAGTTTGGATTCTTATCCTCCCACCTCTTCTCAGGGCCTTTTGACCTCTGGCTTCCGTCCAAGGCAGGGAGTTGATGTTTTATTGCCGTGGAACCTGAGACCACTTCTTCATTCTCTCCTTATCAATCCTTGCCTCTTTTCCTCTCTTTCTTCTGTCCGTGCAGGCTGCAGGAAATGTTTTCTCTCTCTCCTCCAGCAAATGTTGAGTATAGCACATTCCTTTTTCCTAAACTATTATTCTAACTTCTACTCTCTTCAGTTTTAATTTAAGTTTCTTGTTTCACTGCGACAGAGATTTCTGTGCCTGGTGTCCCTGTTCCTGCTGCGCTGAGGGGCCCAGAGCCGGACACGACGCATGCGCGGGACGGCCCCTGTTCCTGTGGCCCGCACGGCGCCCCAGCGCGGGCCGCACATGCGCATCACCCAGCCTGACGCAAGGCCGCTGCAATCGCCCTGCGCTTTATCCTGTCCGACCTTGAGTGCGCGGCCGCCGTAGGACCCGGGCTGTCTATTACCGCGCCGGTGTGTGCCGCGCCAAATCAGCGCCCGTGTCCCGCCCCGGCGCACGCCAGCCGGTGCAGCGAGCTCCAGATCGGTGTCCGAAAGCCAGTGCGCAGCTGTGCCGCCCGCTCGGGTGTCCGAACGGCGCGCCGATAGCCAGCGACGGTTTCAGGCACTGTTACGGTCATTCCGCAGCAGGGGTCCTGCGACTCGGCCCCCCCGCGGCGCACGTGGGTGGAGGTTTCAGCGTGAGCCGCCTGCCCCTGCTGCTGCCGCGCGTCGCTCCCGCGCCGCCCGCGCGCCCCGCGCAGGTCAGGGCCCTGAGGGCACCGGGGGGACACGGCGGGGACCGGGCACAGGGACGGCAAGGGCGCTGCCCACGGGGAGTCTGGGACGCGGCCCCACAGCGCTCAGGTTTTATTAACAGAAGGGTGATGTGGATGCGGGCGATGCGGTGCTGGGAGGTGTAGAGTACTCTGTTTGACGTGTTCGGGTCTGTTTTTTGTTAAGGAGGTTTGTAATAACTTCGCTCGGTTCCTCGCCGTCCGTGTGACGGTGATAGCGAGGATCGGGCTGGGGAGGGCACGTGGAGGCGATTTAGGGGCAGGCGGGGGCCGCAAGTTCCCCCGCGGTGTGCTGGCCCTGCTGGCTCTGCTCTGACCGGGAGCTCGCATCCTGAGCCGCTCATGCGTTGTGTTGGGCCGTACGCCTTTAAATATCAGCAAAATACTCATGTCTTGGTGCCTGTCGTATTAAGATGCCTTGTTGGAAGTTCGTTCTTAATGTGTGGGATGCTGCTCTGCACGTGCAGGGGGTGGCCGAGCGCGGAGCTGGAGCTGTGCAGCAAAATGTCAGCTGCAGGTTCCTCAGACGGACCGGTGGGGCTTTTGTTGCTGATCAGGCACAAAGCCCTGAGAAATGGGGTTAATGTTTATCAGCTGCTGCTCGGGGAAGGCTGAAGGTTCAGCGTTGACTCACTGAGATGTCTTTTGCCTGGTAACGTGTTCAGATTGTTCTGTATGAGGGAATACATCGGTTCTGGTCGTAGAAATCAGGGTTATGGCAGATTAATTAGTGCAGTAATTGGGGGGGGGGGGCGTTTATGTCAGTCTGAGTCTTGCTCAGGTTCTTCATTAGTTTGCAGTGTAGTAGAACAGTGTTGCTTCAGACATTGTCTGCCTGTGAAAGCCTTGGTTTGAAGACCACATGATGTTTTAAACTAAATTCTCATTAAAATATCTCTGTTTTACAGACGTTTTGGAATGGCCTCAGCCAAAATGTTCTCAGAGCAGCATCCAGCAGGAAATATGCGTAAGTGTTCTTGGGGTAGTCGTGTTTGGCTGTTGGTGTTTATATTTACTCTCCCCCTGATTATTGGAGCCAGGGGTTGGGTAACAGAGCCAAACCAGCAGAATAAAACTGGAACCTCTGTGTGAAACTTTCCTAAGGATGTTTTTTTATCTCTTATTTCTCTCTAGGGGAGCTTTGAGAATTGCTCCTCCCTGCTCCTCCCACCACCAGCAGTGCCCACAAAATGTGGATTGCTGAGATTTGTGTGATTAAAACTAACCAAACAAAAAGTAATCCAGACACTGATGGAAAAAATTGTTTTACACTGACATGAAATGGGTGATGCCTGGATCTGTTCCACTGCAGATAAAGTTCATTTCAAACATGCTTTTGAATCACTCATTTCCCTTGTTGCAGGATAATGTAGAAGGGAGCAGTTGGTTGCATGAGTTATTCAGATGTTTGTAGCCACTGCTGATTCAGGCCATGGGCTGGGGCATCTGTTTGTGTTGGGAAAGCTGGGTCTGTCTGGTACAGCTGAGTGTTCCAAGCTCACTGTCCTGTTATTGGAACTGGAGTTAGAGCCCCTGGCAGCTTGCGCACAAAGGTGACATTCCTGGTGACAAACACTGTCCTGCTCTGCCTGCAGAATGCCTTCTCCATCCCAGAGTGTGCCTTTGTTTCTAAGCAAAGTTGTGGTTCAGGATTCTCTGAGCCTCAGAAGGGGTAAGACACTCTCCTAGAGAGGAGGAGGAGGTTCAAATTTGTCTTGTGTGAGAACCGCTCTCATTTTTTCAGGATTAAATTCACCTGTTGCTCCTGAGGATCAGAAAGGTGGTTTGCTTTGGCTCTGGCCCAGAGCACCTACATGGGCCAAGGGATTTATCACTGTGGATTCTTCTCCCTGTGATAAACAAATACAGTTTATTAGTGTTTTAACTCCAGGTGAGTGTGTTCAAACTCGTTTGAACACCAAGGTTGCCCAGAGAAGCTGCCTATGGCAGGTGGTGGCACTTGATGGGATTTAAGGTCCTTTCCCACCCAAACTGTTCTGGGATTCTGTGATCAAAAGTAACCCAAAATAACTCCTGTCTCTAGTGACAGAGGTAGTTATGACTTTGTTCTATACCAAACTCTTAAGGGTTATTGAGAAAATACCAATATATGTATATAGTAAAGATATTCTGGCTAAGAATAATATTTTATATGTTTATTTTAACAAGCAAGGATTTACCTGTGAGTGAACTGGTTCAGAACAGAGGCCCAGGCTTAAATTGCAGTGCAAGAGTCAGATAACACCTTAGGTGAGGATACAGCCTGGATTTACTTGACACAGAGTGGGAATTCACTTTGTCCTGTCTTTGGGACTGAACATTATTTTGCTATGTAATTATTTCCCTTTAATGGTAATGTTACTTTCCCCTGATGTCCTCTCCAGCTCAGAAGCAATCAAAGGTGCCGTTATTGGGATTGACCTGGGTACCACCAACTCCTGCGTGGCCGTTATGGAAGGGAAGCAAGCCAAAGTGAGTAAAACAGGGCTGTCCCCAGGGGTGTCCCTGAGCTGGGTGTGTGGATGTGACACATCCCTTTGTCCCCAGGTGCTGGAGAACTCGGAGGGTGCCCGGACCACGCCATCAGTGGTGGCGTTCACGGCCGAGGGCGAGCGCCTGGTGGGGATGCCAGCCAAGCGCCAGGCGGTCACCAACCCCCACAACACCTTCTATGCCACCAAACGCCTCATCGGGCGCCGCTTTGACGACTCCGAAGTGAAGAAGGACATGTGAGTGAGGGGACAGTGCCACTGCCAGCCCCAGGGCAGCAGGCACACAGGGGTGGCATGACCTGGTCTGCTTTACAGACAGCTCTGCACTGCAGGAAGTTGTGCCCTCAGCTCTCGAGGGTGCAGCACTTCTGTCTGAGGGCCAGACTGTGTTTAGCTGCATTCATTGTTGAGCACATTAAGGCTGTCAGAAGAAGAAAAAAGGCTTGCTGGTGCTTGCAGTGCAGACTCTTCTATTTCTTGAGGATGTTTACAGTCAAAGCTATGTGATCATACTTCAGGCCTGTGATTAAATGAGGTGTCTGATTAAAGCAGCAGAGAACAATGCAGTGTGTAAGCTCTCTTTTTTTGACATGCATAGGCATGAGTCCTGTCTGTGCATTTGATGACTTAATTCTCTTTTTATGAGACTTTAAATAGGGTGTAATACATATTTTTCTGACTTATCCCAAACACAAAGTTGGTATATGTACATTATTTGTGTTGTATAAGCGTTAGTAACAGCAGGTTCTGTACTTGGTACTGCTGGGCTGGTAATTGGGGCTGCTGCTGGCAAGTTCAGTTATTTTAGAACTTACCCCTGTTTGTTTGCTGATGCTAACTGTCAGGGGTTTGTGCTGCTGCAGAAACTGAGTGTGAGTTCTTGTGGTTTTCAGTAAGAACGTCCCATTTAAGATTGTCCGTGCCTCCAATGGGGATGCCTGGGTGGAGGCTCATGGGAAGCTCTATTCTCCCAGCCAGATCGGTGCCTTTGTCCTCATGAAGATGAAGGAGACTGCAGGTTGGTACAACTTGCTCTTTGATGGCTCTGTGCTTTGTGCATGGAAGTGCTGCAGCCAAAAAGGTGCTTTCTTGGTACCAAACCCTTGTAGGGCAGGGTTGGGGATGGGGGAAGGGAACAGGGTGCGTTCCTAGGAAGCCTCAAGGAAGATCAATGCCTGCCTCAATCCTGGATCAGTCTTTACTTAAAAGATACTCGTACCAGAATTGGTTGCTGATTGAGTTGATTCTGCTTTTAATAGAATTCACACTCACTCAGAAGGGGGAGCTCCATTTCCTTGGAAGCTGCAGTCCTTGTTCCTCCCTGGCTGCATCTGAGCACAGGCTGGGGCAGTCAGGCTTGGAGTGGCTTTGTTCCTACTCAGCTGCTGGGTATGTGGCACTTAGGGAGAGAGGGAGTGTTCAAGGGACCCCATTATTGGGCTCTAACAGCTAGTTAGCCAGTGGTGACTTTAAATCTTCACTAGGGAAAAAAACCCATTGGCCTGGAGAAATGTTCTTCTCTTTCTCAATTCCTAAAGTGTTTTCTGGGGCAACTGAGTGTAGAGCAGAGAGGGAACAGTCAGTAGTGCCTTCTGCATTCTCATTTGTTAAACACTGTGAGTGTGAGGAGGGCAGGACTGAAACTTCATCCAAAGGTTATTGTATTTTCTGTATGAGGTCCTGGGCACTTGCTAAAGCTCCACCCAGTAGTAGAATACAATTATGTGTGTGAGCATCTAGAGATGATGGGTCTGACTTAATTTTGAGGATGTTCCTCTGCCTTAAGCAGGGATCTGCTTCCTGGAGGGGAGTTGGCTTTTGGTCTGGGTGCTGCATGACTGCAGCTGTGGCTTTGCAGGCAGGAGCGAGCAGTGCAGTGTGCCAGGAGTCCTGTCTCTGCATCCTCACTGCATCCTGCACATCTGTATTTTTAGCAGGTCTCAAGGTGCATTTAATGACTTCTCTTTTTTTGACACCTTAAATTAGAGTGTAATACATACTTTTGATTTGCTGTCTCAAACACTTAAAAATGTACTTTTGTACTGTATAAGTGTTAGCAACAGCAGATTCTATAAATGGGATGAAAATGAGTAACTTTGAAGTGCATCACATGCAACAAAATGGAGAACAGCTTCAGTATCAGATAAATTCATTACAGTGGTATCCAGTCACTGATGGAATTGCAGAGGTGCTTTGCTGTGCTGCCAGAATTCTACAAACTATTCCATGTTTTGTGGAAGGACTGAATTTCTGCACAGCTCCTTCTGCATCTTCCTGAAAAACAACAAACCTGTCTTCTGTTAGTTCAGAAAAATTATTTCACGCTAAGTACTAATGGAGAGCATTTACAAAAATGGAGACTATTTACAAAAGCCTGTAGTGACAGGACAGGAGGGAATAGATTCAAACTAAAAGAGTGGGTTTAGATTAGACAGCAGGAGGAAGTTCTTCCCGTGAATGTGGGGAGGCCCTGGCACAGGGTGCCCAAAGAAGCTGTGGCCGCCCCTGGATTCCTGGGAATGTCCAAGGCCAGGATGGATGAGTCTTGGAACAACCTGGGATAGTGGAAGGTGTCCCTGCCCATGAGAGGGAGTGGAGTGAGATAGGCTTTAAGGTCTCTTCCCACTCACTCTGTGATTCTGTGAGTGATAGCTTGCTGTTCTTACAAGGATAACTTCCTGTTTTGTCTCCTTTTTCTTCCAGAAAATTACCTGGGACACACAGCAAAGAATGCTGTGATCACAGTCCCTGCTTACTTCAACGATTCTCAGAGACAGGTACTCATCATGTTGGGAGATTTGGGGGCTGATAAGTTGCATGCAGTTTCTGTCAGCAATCAGCACTCTCCTCTTTCCTCCTCAGGCTACCAAAGACGCTGGGCAGATTGCTGGCTTGAACGTCCTGAGGGTGATTAATGAGCCAACAGCAGCTGCCCTTGCCTATGGGCTGGACAAGTCTGAAGACAAAGTGTGAGTGCCTGTGCATAACACCAACCCTCTGAAATGAACCTGCTGGGATTTGCCTCTTTAGAGCACTGCTTGGAGTTCTGCCAAGGTGGATTCAAAGCTGGGAGTGAGAGCTCTGTCATGTCACCTCTGTTCTGTGCCAACCAACCTTGTTCAAGACAGAGAGTTCATAACTTGCAGCTACAACTTAATTACCAAACCTGAGTGTCAATTTAATTACCTTACCTGCTGGTGGCAGTGGTGGGTGTGACTGAGGACAGCTGGGTGCCAGGCTGTCACCAGAGGTGCTGATGGGCAGCGTGGGAGCTGTGCTGAGCTGTGCCAGCTGTCCATGGCTTGCAGCTTCCCCTGCCTGCATTCAGCCCTCTATTGCTGTCAGGGGTGGTTACAGAAGTGCAGGCTTTTTGTTAGACATCCCGTGTTTCTGAGGTAGTGATAATGCTGGGAAATCTTCCCATTTTGAAAAGAAAAATTCTTAATAGTTCTGGTGTCCCTGCTCTTGTCATTGGATATGAGAGTGTCTGGTTTTGGAGAGGCAGGAACTGCACTCTCGGCAATAATGGACGAGGTCAGCCTTTGTGCAGCACAACTTCAGGGACTCCCACATGGACTCTGAGTGCTCAGGGGGTATGGACACTCCGAGATTGTTCACTGCTGCCTTTAGCGAGGCTTTGAACTTGTGTGGGCAGCAGTGTGAGTTCTGCACATCATCTCCTGAGGAGAGGGAGTTGTGAGCCACTCACCTTTGTCCTCTCTCCCTGCAGCATCGCAGTCTATGACCTGGGTGGTGGCACTTTTGATATCTCTGTGTTGGAAATCCAGAAGGGAGTCTTTGAGGTGAAGTCCACCAATGGTGACACTTTCTTGGGTGGAGAAGATTTTGACCAGGCTTTGCTACAGTACATTGTGAAAGAGTTCAAGAGAGAGGTAAGGTGTCTCCTGAGAACACAGTCCTGTGTTCCACTGCTTTTCAGCCTCACTTCTGTAGAAGAATGGGCATTCTCTTAAATTCTTAGGACTTGATTTGTCACCTCTGGCACAGTTGGAATTTAAGAGGGTTAGACACTCTTTAGCCTGGCTTCTAGTTCTTACACTGGTTTTCTTGAAGTGGAATATTCCTTTCCTGGCAGACACAGAACAGCAGAACTTCTGCCTTTTTTTCTCTCTGGTGCAGCAGGACTATCCCATACACAATCTGCTTACTTTTGAAACTAAACATCTGTGGTGCAATTGAATGTGACAGGACAGATGCAAACCAGGTTTGCTGGGAGGAAACTGCAACGTAATTCCAACTCCTTTGCTGATTAAGTCCTGTCTTTCCATTCTGTGCTGCAGCAGCCTTTCCAGGCTTCATTCTGTAACTCACTGTATGATCACTTGCAGGGCAGAGAGGGCTGGCAGGTTGGAAATGCTCACTCCATCTGCCAGCAGGGAGGGAGCAGCACAGTGCACATGGCTGTAAAGCTAGAAACAGCTTTACAGTCAAGAGCTCTGAGAAGGTGAACTGCAGGGAGGTGGCTCCTGAGCAGCTGCTGAAAGTCTGTTAACCCTGTTTTTGTCACTCAGACAGGTGTTGACCTGACTAAAGACAACATGGCCCTTCAGAGGGTGAGAGAAGCATCAGAGAAAGCCAAGTGTGAGCTCTCATCATCTGTGCAGGTACGTGCCTGGATCCAGAGCATCCACCACAACACTGGGAGACACTGACTTCTGCACTGGCTTTGTTTACAGAGCTCTCTAATGTTTTTGGATCACTGGCACAGCAAATCACTCAGCAGGGTGGGCTTTCAGAGCACAGGCAGCTGCTGGAAGCTGAGTTGTTGGGTGCTGGGTTTTGCCCTTTTTCTGGCACCACATCTTCTGATCTTGCAGGGAATGTGACCTTGTTCCCAACCTGTTCTGTACTTCAGAAATGTGATGGACATCAGGGAATTTAGCCAGTGCTGCTGGGTTACTAGAACCACATACAGCTCTGTGCAGGCAGTTCCAAAACTTTGGTGCTACTCGTTCCTCTGAAACAGCTAATTTGTGTAGTAATTCCTGTAAAGAATCTTGACTTCTTTGCCTATAGATGAGTTTTCTGGACAATGGGCAACAGTCACCCTCCCTCCTTTTTTCCATCCAGTTTGTATATTAATGCAGCCAAGCGTGTCTTTTATTCATTACTGAATAAGGAACTGGAGAGTTAGGAGTGTAATAGTCCTGGCTAAGTGAAATTAAGGTCAATTATGTAGTAATTGAAGTGGAGACTCTGCCAAGTTCTAGGTTCTGAATAAGCATCGTTAATTTTATCTGATGGTGGTCTCTCTGCTGGCCAGTGGGGAGCTCATAGCAAGGAGCTGAGAGCAGCCACAATGGCTGCATAGTTCTGCCAGAGACATTGCAAGCTCTGTTTTCTGAGCTCAAGAGCTGGCAAATGCAGTTTGTTCATACCAGGAAAGACTGAATTCCTTAACTCTTTAGCAGTGAAGGGAAAACAACTTTCTTTTGGTCCCATTTTCCCGTAATACTTTTGATCATGCTGTTTATAGAGTGAGTGTACACCTCTAGTCAGCAGCATGGCTTTAATCCTAGTGTAAACGTAATCTCTAGATCTTAAAGCACTTGTGTTTTAATTGCTTTAGATTGTAGTGTCTCTTGATGTCAGCATGACTCAGCACTTGAATCAGATGATTTCAGTATAAAATTTACTTTAAAAATCCAGCATGTGACAAACAGCCATAAGAAATGGGGATTATGGTCCCTTGCTCTAATTAACTTTGTGTTAAATGGCAGCAGAGTGGCTGTTAAACATGAGCTGTTGGCATTTAGAGAGCAGGCATGAGTTATTTCCTTCAAGGAGTTTACCTGGTGTGGAATGTGAGTCAGTTGGCAGAATCTTTGGAACTCTGAAGATGGGCTTTTGTCTGGGTTGTGCTGAAGGAACAGCATTAAGGTTGTCACTTCCAGTGCTTCTGCTCTTACCTCTTGGCTATGACAAATTGTTTTGCTCAACGATGAATGACCTTGAAGTAACACAGTATTAAAACTGGGGTTTAACAGTTGTAGCCATGAGGCTACAACTAATAATTGTCTTTTCTATGAAATGTTGTCCAACATAAAAGTGTGCCTGCTGCCACTTAAACTGGACTGGAGGGTGAACAGCCACACAGATGCTTCAGTACAGGCCAAGCAGAACCTGTAACGTGATGTAAAGCCCATTCCTGATTTTCACTGAGGCTGTTTCCATGCCACAGACTGACATCAACCTGCCCTACCTGACCATGGATGCCTCTGGACCAAAGCACTTGAACATGAAGCTGAGTCGGGCACAGTTTGAGGGCATCGTGGCTGACCTGATCAAGAGGACAGTGGCCCCCTGCCAGAAAGCCATGCAGGATGCTGAAGTCAGCAAGAGTGACATTGGGGAAGTCATCCTCGTCGGTGGCATGACCAGAATGCCAAAGGTATGAGCTCAGGGCCTGTTGCAGGCTGGGCTGGCACAGCTGCCCTGTGCTTGCTGTTGCAGGGGTTGGAACAGGGGAGCTGGGAGTGCTCAGAGCAGGCTTTGTGCTGAGGACCCTGTGGGAGCACTGCCCAGGGCCTCTTGCTGTGTTTGCTCAGCTCAGCTGGGCCTGGGGGCTGGAGCTGAGTTGCACTGTACAGAGTCAAGGGGGAGGTGCTGCGAGGTGGAAGTCCAGCTGCAGCCTGGGCATTCCGGTGTGCCCTGGCCGTGAGCAGCATTGCTGAGAAGTACAGGGCATTTGCTCCTGTTGTGCACTCAGTGTGGCAAAGGAGCATTTCAGTGACAGCCACTTGTCACCAGTCTGTGCCTTCTGAGGGATTTCCAGCATGTCCAGCTGTGAAGAACCTGCATGAGCAGAACCCCTCTGGTACCTGATGGTTGTATTCAGAGGGGTTCTGTATTCAGAGCTGCCTGGTGAGGCTGCTGTTGGCAGGCCCATTTACCTGGCTCTTCCAGACACTCCTTATCTAAAGCCTGGCTCTTACATTCTGTAGAGATAAGCACAGCAGGTAACTTTAATGCCAGCTGTGCTGACATGCACATTCATGCAGATAAGTGCTGTCTGCAGGTGATTTACTGCTCTTCAGCTGTGCCTGCTGCTGTTCCCCCATCCCAGAGCTGAACAGGGATGTTCCCTGCTCTCCCCAATGGTACAGCTCTCCTTTCCTGCAGAGAGCATCGAAATCTCACTCTAGAGGGATCACTCAGGCTTGGCCTATTTGTTGCTTTGTGATTTGCAGGTCCTCTCTAGGACAGTGGGTGTGTACATGGTCTTCCTTGGGGTTGATTTGGGGTTTGGTGGGAGGGTTTTTCTTCCTTGTATTAATGGGCCTGGTGGCTGGAGGTGATACTGGTGTGAGCAGAAGTTCACCCAGGCAGGGGAGCCAGAGCAGCAAGATAAACAGAAGCTCCTGCTCTGGCCAGAGCTCAGGTGGAGTAACTCTGCTATATGTTCCCAAAGTCCTTGTTCCAGCTAGATAAAGGAAAAATAGTGTGATTACCTATGTATAAAGTGATGACAAACACAAAGCCTTTTCCTGAAACGTTATGTGTCCCTTAGGGGTGGAAGACAGGATTTAACGATTGATTTTTATTTTTCCTTCTTCACCACATAACCCCCAGCATGTGTGGCTTTGAGCTGAGAGCTTTCCTGAGTGCCTGCAGTTACAGCTCTGCCTCTGAAATTGGTGCCAGTGTGTTGTACAGAGTCCAGACATTCTCTTGGGTACCTTGCTCTCTTCCCTCTGCTAGGAGGGAATGTGGCTTCTCTGGAGCTCTCCCATGGCCAGTACTCCGGGAGATGGCCCATGGGTGCTTACAAGTATTGTTTTGTACTGTAAAATACACCTCCCGAGGTAAAGACTTGCATTTAATTACATGCTCACAATGGAGTCCTCCTCTGTAATGAGCACTCTGGGCAGATGTCTCCTGGCTGCAGTGCACAGTTGGGCGTTTGCTTCCAGCAGATTTCCAGGCACATCCCACTCACCTGTGCTGGTGTGCCCAACACCTGTACTCAGAGAGGAGCACCAGCCCCACAGGCTTCTCTTGTAGGGCAGAGGAGGGCAGTTCTGAGCTGTGCTCTGGGGCAGACTCTCAGTGCATTCCTGTGGGGATGCTTCAGCAGGAAATCTGTTGGGATCATGAGCACAGTCCTTAGGAGTGGGCTGAGCAGTGCAGAGCTGCCAGCAGAGCTCAGAGCGCTGGCACTGCACATCTGCTCTGCTGAAACAACCCATGAAATAGAGTTGGAAAATACTGTTCTTCATAGAACTCCCTTTTTTTTTCCCTTTACTGCACACAAACACCATGGACTGTGTTGCTGGATTTTTTACCTTCCTTGTGCTCCTCCACAGGTGTACTGTCCTTGGCAGCTGTGTCCTGCTCAGTGTTGGCTTGCACCATTCCCAGGGAGCAGTCCTTGACTCCTGGATAAGCCTGGAATGATCCCCTCAGAGTGTGGCTGGGCTGTGGGAAGCACTGATAGGGGCTGCCTTGCAGCTGGCACACAAAGCCTCTGGAGAAGAAGAGGCTGTCTGGGCTGGAGTGAGGACATCCAGTGCTGTGCAGGGGGGTGGCAGTGAGGGGACAGGCACAGAGCTGAGCCTCCGTGTTTCTGTCTCAGGCTTTTGTGGCAGCAGCACAAGGACAGAGCTGAGCCATGGCTGCTGTGGTTCCCCCACGGATGAGATGTGCTGTGTCTCCTTTCAGGTGCAGCAGACTGTGCAGGAACTGTTTGGCCGTGCTCCAAGCAAAGCAGTCAATCCTGACGAGGCCGTGGCCATTGGAGCAGCCATTCAGGGTGGGGTGTTGGCTGGTGATGTGACAGATGTGCTGCTGCTGGATGTAACTCCCCTCTCCCTGGGCATTGAGACCCTGGGAGGTGTCTTCACAAAGCTTATCAACAGGAATACCACCATCCCCACCAAGAAGAGCCAGGTAAGAGTTGCCTCTGGATGGGTGGGACTCTACTGGTGCTCTCAGACAGCTCAGGAAAGGCCACCCAGAGCATCCCTGTAGATGATCTTGCCTCATCTGGCAAGAGAGCAGTGGAGAAATCAGGTTTAATGTCAGCCTCTGAGTATCTTGGATGATTGGTGTGCCCAAGAGGGAAGGGCAGTTGAGTTAATGATGCCAAGGTATGCCAGGATGTTTGTGGCCTGGTCAGGGTTGTTGCAGTGTGTGTGCCATGATGTCAGCTGTCAACACATCATTCTGAAGGAGAATTGTGTGGAGATTTTATGGGACTGAGCACCATGCCTGTGGGAGAGCACCATGCTCAGCTGAGTGCCTCAGAAGGAGTTATCTTTTCTGTGCTTTGTCGTGTCCTGGTGACTTGGGTGTGATCCTTTTCTCCCCTTGACCTTGTCTGGGCCTGCTGCTGTGTGCTCTCTGATAGAACCTGAGCTGCCTGGGGCGTGGGCTGGAGCCTGCTGCTTCAGGGGAGATGTTTTGGGGTGTGGTGGCTGCCCTGGAACCTGCTGCTGCCATGGATGGGCAGTTCGTGTGTCCCCAGGTGCCTCCAGGACAAGATAACAGTGAGCTTGGCTCTTGCTAGCCTTGAGGCCCTGGAGTTTTTCAGAGGAGCATGAGAACAAGAAGCATCTCATGATCTTCCCTTCCAAGTAGCTTCCTTTTATTCCTTGTTTAGTCAGCTTGTAACTGCAGATGTTTGTGTGTTCTAATTAGCTGTACATTCACTTCCTGTTCCTTTTCCATAGGTGTTTTCTACAGCTGCTGATGGGCAAACACAAGTGGAGATCAAAGTGTGCCAGGGAGAGAGAGAGATGGCCAGTGACAACAAACTGCTCGGCCAGTTCACCTTGGTACATTGGCTTTTCTATTCCTGACCTTAGACTTGACCTTCTTGGAGACATTCAGAGCCTTCTCCATTTCAGCTGCCTGCTGAAGGCAGTCTTGAGGGGGAGTCATCTTACAGGAGACATTTGACCCCATTTGTAGTTCAAAAGCAGCCTCCAGAGGCACAGCCTGGCCCTGGGGCAGCCTTTCTGTGGCAGAGGACCAAGTGGCATTGAAGATGGAGCTCCCGAGTTTCTGAGCAGTCTCATGTGGCCCTGGGGCTACTGCAGCTTTAGAGCCTGGTCACCAGGAAAGGCTCTCTGGGCATAAAACAGCCTGTGCAGTACTGGTACCAGCAGATAATCTGAGTGCTGGCCTCTCCTCTGGTGTAGCAAAGATGGGACCTGGAGCAGCTCCAGGATATCTGCAGTCCTCAGGGGAAGCCATTCCAGCTCAGTGACCCCCTGGGAGTGGAGTTGGTGTGAGCCAAGGTACCCCAGGGTGTTTGTGGCCTGGCTGGGATTGCAGGGGTGTGCTGTGATGTTAAACTGTCAACACATCATTCTGAAGAATTGTGTGGAGACTCTCTGAACTGAGCACCACGCCCTGCTCCCTGGGGAACTGATGTGCTCCAGGATTGCTGGGGGCAGAGGGTGGCTGAGCAGAATGGGTTTGCTCAGTGCTGGCAGAATTTGGCACTGGTAAAGTGTTGGAGTTTGTCTGAACTTCCTATGAAGAGCCCTGCAGAAAGGAAGGGCTTTACCTTTTTTTGTACTTCTGAAGAAAGCTGTGCTGCCTCACAGTGTCTTAAAATGGTTTCTCAGAGGTGGCCAGTGAAGTCTGTGTGCAGAACTGAGGAAAGAGAGCATCCTGCCACAGCTGTGGAAGAGGAGCTGCTGTAGCAATGACACAGAACCTGTACCACCTTGGAACCAAGCCTGGGGGTTCTCTTGTGGTTTCTGTGCACTTGTCTGGGGCAGAATGCCCTGTTAAATGCTGTTAAATCTGACAAGATATCGGTGCACAGCATGGTGCCAACAACTACTTAGAGGGCTCAGCTCTGAGGGTTGGTTAGTGATTCATTCAGTATCAGATCCCCAGGGTGATGTCCCCTGAGCTCTGTCCCTGTGGGAGCTGAGGGCCACCCCTTGTCCTTCCTCAGGTCGGGATCCCTCCAGCGCCACGGGGAGTGCCCCAGATCGAGGTCACCTTCGACATCGACGCCAACGGCATCGTGCACGTGTCAGCCAAGGACAAGGGCACCGGGCGGGAGCAGCAGAGTGAGTGCCCTGGGGACAGGGACAGGAGCAGGGCGGGCTCAGGGTGACACTGAGGGACTCCAGGGACAGTGGAGTGTGCTCCAGCGCTGCCCACAGCATCCCACAGTCTGGGGTGGTTTAAAAGTGTGCGGCTCCCTGCTTGGGTCACCCCTACTCCTCAGCCTGTTGCCAGTGCAGCACAGATGCAGCTGAAGTCATCTGAGTCTGTGTCTCTCCCCTGGAAGGGAGGGCAGGCACAGGGAAAAGTGAGAGCTGATCTGTGGGTTTGTTCTAGGGCTGTAAAGCTTCTGGAAGCACACAGCCTCTGCCCTCTCCAGTTACCTGCTGCCAGTGTATGCTCTCCTTGCATGTTAGGCAGAGATGCAGCACCTGACCACGCCAAGTGAAGGCAGCCCTCACTGGCAGGGCTTCACCACATTCCAGGTGGTTTTGCCCTGGGTGACAGTCCGGCTTTGGTGTTGCCATCTGGAATAATTGCAGCAACATTTGAGCAGAGTGCAGCTGTTTGCTGCAGAGATCAGCTGTGTCCCAGTGCCCAGGTGTTGGGCACACAGGTTGGCTCACTGGTGTTGGTGGGCTGTGCTCCAGCACTGGGGTGTTTGGGGCAGTCACGTGTGCCCTGTGTTACCCTGAGGGGACAGTAATTGGGGTTTGGCAGTGCAGCACCGTGTATGAGTTGTCCTTGAGCTGTGCTGCTGGGAGTGCTGTTCCTCTGGGAGCACACAGGGATTGCTGTCTGAGCCTGGCTATGTGAAGGTGCCAGCTTTTAAGGAGAAATCAAATCAGGAAGATCTCTGACTCCAGGGTGTACCATGTACAGCTGAGCACACCAGCCCTGTGCCAAGACCCTGTTTGTTGGTAATTACTCCATTGTAAAGGTCTGGAAACTGGGATATTTTGAAGCAGCAGGTTTTCCTTGTAGCCACCTTGTTTTTTTTCATCCACTCAGGCTGGAAGTGTCTCCAGCTGGCAGGAGGCTCAGGGACTTCATGCTGTCAGTGTATTCTGCTCTGTGGTGTAGTGAAATGTTGAGCCCCGTGTGCTGGGGTAATTAATGACACAGTTGACAGTTTCTCAAGCTCTGTGGTGGGTTCAGGAGATTAATTTGTAGTGTTTACAGATTCCACTGATAGAAAATAGATCCCTCTTCTCCCTTATAACTGGAAGGCTCTTTACTGCCCTTCAGCTGTTTCTTGTAGAGAACCCTTGAGGAATGAAATGCTCCAGTTAGCAGAAGTATTAACTGTGCACAACTGGAAGGTGTGCGCTACTTTTAATCACACTGCTTGGCTTTCTGGCAGCAGTTTGGTACCAAAACCACCCTGCTTATTACTTGGATTTCCTTGGAGATGTAGCAGCCTTCTACTGCTGAGTGAAAGGCTCCTGGTAACATGCAACCAGAATTCTATTTAGCTGCCTACCTGTAGGTAGATGTGGTTCTAATTACAAGGCTGAATTGCTCATCCCACGTCTGTATCCAAAGGACATGCTGTGTGTGTGTTCGTTCAGGGTTTTGTACCATTGACAAATATTCCACAGAAAACTTCCTTTAAACAGTGACTGTGGTGTGCATTTTTATGGACATTGTGATGTCCTGGATGTTGGTCCCCTTGCAGTGAAATCAGACTAATTCCTGCAGTAAAGCCCAAATGTAGGTTATTCTTTTTGACACTAATAGAGGGGAAAAGACCAAGGAGGGGACATGAAAGAGCCTGCCCATAGAGTCATGCTCCATTTCCTTACTAAGGGCAACGTGAGGAGCTGGGTGGGGAATGTTGTCTTACCCTGCCACCAGCCTGGGCTGCTTCCCAGCAGGGAAGGGAATTTTTGGTGAAACCATTCCTTCTCTTTGGATTTTTTTGTTGGATGGGTTTCTGCTGGAGGGTTTGTTTGTTTGAAGGGTTTTAGTTTTGATTTTTTTTAGTTCTGTGGTTTTAGTCTGGGGTGATCCTTTGGTTTGAGGGCTTTGGTTACCCTGACTTTCCAGAAGGATGAACTGCAGACTGGCCAGAGTGACTTGCAGACCATCAGGCAGGGAGTGTGTGGTAGAGCTGGGGAGTTGCAGATCCAAGAGTTGAGGCTTTTACCTTGCCAGCAGCAACAGTGCCTCTTTGAAGAGTCACTGTCTATGTCCTGCCCACAGGGCCTCCCTGGGTACAGAGCCTCTGAGTGAGGCTGCTGCTGTTAGGTTGGGAAATAATCCTCTCCTTGAAGGTGAGAGCAGATCCTTTATCATGTTCCTCTGTGCTGCAGTTGTTATCCAGTCCTCCGGTGGCCTCAGCAAAGATGAAATTGAGAACATGGTGAAGAATGCAGAGAAATACGCGGAGGAGGACAGGAGGAGAAAGGTAACGGGGAGTTGTGGGACCTCCAGGGAGCAGAGGAGCTGCTGCTTTCCCCACTCTGTGCTTTGAACTGGGCCCACGCTGAGGGGGCTCTGCTCGGTGACCTCTTAGCCAAGAATCTGCTCCCCTCCTTACACTCCAGGGGTGCAGGAAGGTGTTTGCAGAGGCATCTGGGGCTTGGGGTTGGGTTGGGTACGTTGCCCTCTTGAGTGAGTGCACTTCACTGCTCCCTGAGGAATTGCTGGGACATGGAGGCAGCAGTGAGCAAGCCCACCTGCCTGCTGCTTCTGGCAAACAGTTTTGCAGCTCTGCTGGGGGTTTTTGTCATCGCTGCTCTCCACTGTCCCCCTTGGCTGTGCATTTGGCACGTGGAACACTGTCCATGTGAGTAGTGCTGGCTTCAGAGCAGGTGAGGCCAGGAGAAGTGATGGAAATCCTCACTGGCCTTGCCAGGGAAAGACTGGCAGTTGCCATGGTGGATGCCTGAACCTGTGATACACACAGGATTAATGGCTGGAACTAATTGCTTTAATGAGGATACTACTAATGAAGTATCCAGCTAAATATAGAGCATTGATTTTGAAGTAGACACAGCACAGGCTGGCTCTGGGATGTGGCACCAGCATATGTTCAGTGATTGCTGAAACTGGCACGTGGAATTGATCCACTTTGTGTCCTTCAGGCTGCAGGAGCCTGTCTCAGGTGTCCAGGCAATGCTGTAAGTCTTGCCCTCAGCAGGGAGGGGAACAGAAGAGGACTGAAGGGGAGAAGGCCTGGAATAAATCCCCAGGAAGCAGCACTGCCTGGCCTCAGAACCTCTAAAGCCACAAAGCAGTGGCCTGTGGGTGTTTGTGGGTTAGCTGGAGAACCTTCACAGGCCTTGCTCTGAAAGTCCCACTGTTCCAATAACGTGAGCATTGCTGTGGAGCCTAGGGGGAGGTCTGGCATCTAAAGAGGCTGCACTGAAAACTGTCTGGCTGCCTTACTTTGTATCTTTACTTGCTGGATAAGCTCCTCTCTGTTGTAGTCTTGAATTGAGACTCACCCCTGTCCAGTGAACTCACAGGGGAAAGTGATCAGGTTATTTTAACTAACACTTCTCTTGACTTGCATTAACTGTAATTTTCAAAATTGCTTCATGACACTTTCCTGATTCTGGTTTTACTGCCATGAAAGTATCAGGAATGCATAAATGGGAGTTTTTGTAATAAGGGAACACAAGTAAAAACCCCCAGCATTTGAGTTGTCTCTTGTGCTGCTCTTGCTGAAGAAACTTCAGGATATTCTGCAAGAGCTCTGCTGCTTTCCCAAGGAGCAGAGTGTGCTGTGCTGTCCCTGAGGGCTCTGTCCTTCCCCATGTGCCAGCAGTGGTGCTGCATTGGTCACTTGTAGTTCAGGGAAGTGACTGTGAGTGTGCAAGCCTGAGGGCTGGCTGGCCCAGACTGCCCTCAGGGCCCTGTGGGGCCACAGTGCACCTAGAAATGGTTTGCTTGCGTTTCTTCTTGCCCTGGTGCCATTATAAAGGACCCTGGGTGGGAACTTGAGCGGGGCTTGGCAGTTTGGGGCATGAAATGTCCCCCCTTGTGTCACCAGTGGCAGCAGCCCTGATGAGCTCTCTCCCCCAGGAACGTGTGGAGGCCGTGAACATGGCTGAGGGCATCATCCACGACACGGAGTCCAAGATGGAAGAGTTCAAGGATCAGCTGCCAGCAGATGAGGTGTGTGGTTCCTGATCCCGTGGTGCTACAGCACATAAAATTCCCTACAAAAGCATTGCTCACATTCCCCCTTAACTCCCAGCTGGCTCTGGCCAGTGGCTCCAGCTCTGGCCGTGTTCCCATGCTGGGTGAAGGTGGCATAACCCTCCACCTCTGATGAGAGGGATGAGTGTGGCTGAGGGGAGGACGGACAGGCATCCTTAGGGGAGAAGGGTTTGGGTGCTGGCAAATAACTGATTTCAGAGTGCAGGGTGGGTGTCACTGAGGCTCTGAGTGCCTGGGAAGCTGCTGATGAGAGGTTTCTGACAGAGCTGTGTCCTTGGTGTGGCCTTGCAGTGCTGTGATAAGGACTCTGCTGTGACTGACTCCTCAGAGGAGGGCTTTGCTCCAAGGCTGGAGATTATGGACAGTGCCTGCCCTTGTTAGCACAGGGACAGAGGGAGCTGCTGTGCCCTCCTGGCAGTGCATGCACAGCTCCCAAGAACTTGGGGGCAATAAAAATCAGTGCCCACTTAACTCCAGTTTTCCTCTCTTTGAAATGAAACAGATATTTAATATCCAAGAGTACTTTTGACACCACTCTGAGGCGGTGAATTGTGAGTTTCAAAAGCCAAGTTTAGAAGAGTGTGCCCAGTTTTCAAGTTAACAGCCCTGAGAAGCAGAATTAAAAAAGGGCTCCTGGGGGCTCTGAGGTGTCTGAGGGAACACGATTACAGTTTGTTGGTCAGTTAAAGGCTGTTTCTCTGCCAGCAAATGGGGACAGGACAAGGGGCAGTGGTTTTAAACTGCCAGAGGGCAGGGTTAGGTGGAATATTGGGAAAGAGTTGTTCCCTGTGAGGGTGGGGAGGCCCTGGCACAGGGTGCCCAAAGAAGCTGTGGCTGCCCCTGGGTCCCTGGAAGTGCCCAAGGCCAGACTGGACAGAGATGGGAACAACTTGGTTGAGTGGCCATGGCAGGGGGTGGAATGAGAGGATGTTTAAGGTCCCTTCCCACCCAAACTATTCTGTGTTATTGGCTGGCTCTTTCTTTGGAATTATGATCACTGGAATTTCTTCTCGCAGGAGCACGGAGCCTAAAATCCCTGTTCCCTGCAGGGACTGTTCCCTGTGGCTTCCCTGGGGAGGTGGGTGGCAGTGCTTGGCAGCAGCCTGTGATGTCCATCATTCCCTGTCCCCTGGCCGTGCTGTGCCACAGAGCCGTGTCTGTGAGCCCTGCTGCCCTGGCTGCCTCTCCAGCAGGCTGCCAGGGAGGGAGGCAATGCCAGCCTGTGTGCAGGGACAGTGCCAGCCTGTGCAGGGACTGACAGATGGCTCCAGGCTGGGCTGAGCCCACTCTGTTGGTTTGCTCGGAGCTCCTGCTCCCACAGGCAGCACAGGGACTGACCAGGGCAGGGACAGCTCCCTGACAGGACCTGAAATATGCCTGGAAACCAGCTTGCTGTCCCCTGCCCTGGCATGGCTGTGCCAGGCACAGAGCACAGCCTTGGCCAGCTGTCAGGCCCTGCAGGGCTCTGTCCTTGGCGCCTCTGCCCAGACAGCAGACAGGGCCCCATTAATGCCAACTGGGACAACTGTTAGTGAAGTGGACAGGTGCCCACTGGGAACTGGGCACAGTCCTAGGTCCTGCAGACTCACTTGGAGGCTTAACTTCATGGCTTCTGGCGCAAAAAGGTAGTTTTGCTGTGGCCAGCAGGTGGTGAAATGACAGGATGGGGATTCTCAATGAACCAAGTGCAGCATTTCACCTTGGGGTTTTGTCTTTTTTTGCAGTGCAACAAATTAAAGGAAGAAATCGCTAAAATGAGGGAACTTCTGGCTCGTAAAGATAGTGAAACAGGAGAGAACATTAGGCAGGCAGCAACCAGCCTGCAGCAGGCTTCCCTGAAACTCTTTGAAATGGCATACAAGAAGGTAGGTCTGGGTCAGTTCACGTTCTCAGATGGTGACGGGGGGGTCAGGACACCAAACTCGGGTAAGAGCTGGGCTGGAAGGTGGTGCTGGGCCTCTATGCAGCTCCTTCTGAGTGCCACTGGCTGAAGGGGCAGCTGTGGAAAGTCAGGGAGAGGTGGAGGCCTGAAATCCTGGCCAGGCTGGGTGTTTTGCCACTGTATAGCATTGCATGGAAAAGGGGAAGCCCCTGGTAAGGAGCATGCAGAAGAGCACAGAGAGGGCTTTCCCCTCTGTGCATGGAGTGTCTGAAGGAGTAAAGTAACTCCTGGACTTACTTAAGGGTGATTGTAAAACAGGATTCCTCTTCAGTCTGCCTAAAGCCACAGTAAAGGCCATTGGGGTTTTCTTTCCCTGCTCCTTCCCAGTGGAAGGCCCTCCTGCCCACTGCACCTGGCCAGGCTGTGCTTCCCTGTGCAGGGAGGTGTCCCAGCATGGCAGTGGCACAGGTGACCTTGGTGCTGAGCTGTCCTGACTGGGGACAGCTGCTTTCCTGATGTCATACCCAACCCTTCATTGCTGCACTGTCAGTCTGTTACATCCCCTGGGAAAGAGAATAATGGGAAGATTGTTTCTTCCCTCCCTCTCAGAGCTCAGGCAGAGATGAAGATTTCCCTGCTTGTTTCACTGAAGGAGGGTTCTCCAGCCTGGAGCTGACCAGAGCAGCTAGCCAGGGAAAAAAGGCCAGGAGAAGCAGTTTGTTGTTACCACAAGTAATCAAAACCCATTTGTTCACAGATGGCCTCGGAGCGAGAGGGTTCTGGAAGTCCAGGAGATCAGAAGGAAGAGAAGCAATAAGGAGTCTCTGTCTTGCCTTGACTAGAGAATGAAGAAGAGGTCGATTTTCTTGATGCTTGGGAGAGAAGGGACCTTCCTGAGCAGCAAGGGGCAGAATTCAGACTTACTGTGTTTTTGCAGTATTCTATATATAAAATTCTTTAATGTATAAACTTAGCGATGTGTCTGCTAGATAAATTGTCACTTGATGAAAGTTAATTCATGCCAGACAAAGTTAGGAGTTTGGCCCTGGTGTGTTCCCCTGAGCACCTGGGGATTGGCTGATCATTTAATACTTGACACAATGGTGTAGTAAATCTGAGATCCAAGCTTGGAAACCATGTCACAAAATTGGAGGGTGGAGATGGAAGCTGTGCTGGAATGGGGAGGAGAACAAGGCCTGCATGAGATCCTTGTGGATCTAAGTAGCTGGGAGCAGGTGGAGACCTGTGAGCAGCAGGGACAAGGCTGGGGACAGTGCTAGAGACCATTAGCCCTGAGCTAGGCTGGTACCCTTGTTCTGAAGGAAAGGGGCTACTTCAACCTCAGCTGTAACATTATTTCTTACAAGAGAGGCAGTGTGGAAGTTCAATACTTTGCTTGTCTGAGCCTTCTGCTCCATCCTGTGTCTGTTCTCTGCTTATGGTAAAACACTTTCCTTGATAATAAAACTGTTACTGGATCCATTCTGGATTTTTTTTTAATAAAAGCAGAAAAGTGTCCAACATGGAGTTCCTGGTATCCTGGCCTTTGATGGAGAACACGAGCACTGTACTGTGCCTGTGAGAGCTGCAGAGGGAACAGCCCGGCAGCTGTAGCTTCCTGGAACTTGTGATTCGTTGACAGGCAAAAAGGAGGTCTCTGCTGTCAGGTTGAGGTTGGGATCTTCTGAGAGGGTCACTGCTGCTCTCACGAGGTGCCTCAGGTCTTGAGAGTGCAGTAGCAGAGGAACTTCACCCTCAGGCACTTTGTGCTTGGTCTTAGCCTTGCGAAACAGGCTGGGGGCTTGAGCAGCACTTGCCCACTGTGGCTTCCAGCAGCCCAGCCTTCGATGGAGGTGCATAAATGTAGTTGTGTCTCCTTTTTCCCTATCTCTTACTCTGTGTCTCTTCAGCTGGAAAGAAATCTGGGTTTGCAGCTGCTTTGTCCTGCCAGTTCAAGCAGGGAGGGAAGAAAGGTTGGGTTTTGTTCTGGGACTCAAGACAGTTTCCTAAGTAAGAGAAGCTGTTGAGGAGAGCTGCAAGTGCTGCTTCTGTGAGCTCTGTTAAGCTACAGCCTGGAAGGAACCAAGATTTAAAACCTGGAGAGAGTAGTGAGAAGCTGCCTGAAGTGAGAGGGAACTGGAAGCCTTCTGGCCTGGTGGGGAAGGGGCAGGGCCTTGGCTGTCCACAGCACTTTGGAGTGTTGTGCTCCTTACTGCAGGTAACAGGAGTTTAACCCAAACTTCAGTGCTTTGCTTTCAGCAGGGGAGGTGTGGGGCTGGGACTCCTGGCTGTCCTGAGGCTGATTCCAGGCTGGATGGGGATCCAGTGCTGCCTGTGGGACTGGCACAGCTGTCCCCTGGGCGTACAAGTGGCACACAGTGATGGTGGATGCAGGCCCTGTTGTGTTGGGCTGAGTGGCAGATGTTTGTCACAGGCAGGCTGAGGTGTACAAGGATGTGCACGTCCCCTGCACCTGCCGCTCCCAGGAGCTGTCTGTGCCAGCCAGCTGAGGGTGGCTGAGGTATGAAACCTCTGTGCTTTGCTCAGGGCTTGCCAGTGGCAGCAGCAGTGCCTGTGCATCTCCTGAGAATGAACTTTACAAGGCTCCATAACAGGTGACTTCTGTCCTGAATTCCCTTTTGCTGCTGCCAAAAGCAATCCCTTGTGTAAGAGTACAGAAAAAGAGAGGGAATTCACTGGCAGAGCAAGTTAGGTAGTTCAGGTGCTGGAGGGAAATGTCCTTAAGTGAAACAGTTTATGAAGCATCCCCTGGCAGCTGTTCTTGCAGCAGGGCCATCCCAGGCCAGGGGATGCTCCCACACCATTTCCTCTCTGCTGGGCTCCTGGAGCCTCCAGGGTCCTGAATCATTGATCGGGGTTGGCCTTTACTTCTTCAATGAATTATTGTCCCTGTCACAGTTTAAATACATTTTTCATAGATGCTCTTTATTTAATGTGCTGTTCTTAGCTCCTCCTTGATAAGCTGAAGTATTGAGCTGGGGAAGGAGGAGTGAAATCAGGTGAGGTGTGGCATACTGAGAACAGTTCTTGCTGTGAAAACCTGCCAGGGAGGCAGAGGTGGGAGGAGTGACTCCTGTCCTGAAGGCAGCAAGTGCTGCCCTCCCAGCACTGGGAAGGCACTGCTAGCATTGGGAAAGGCTGTTCAGGGTTCATTTTCCATGTAGGCCAATACTTATTTTAGGAAGTCCATGGCTCCAGCAGTACTGCAGCTCTGGGATAAATTGCTGGTCTGTGTCTGGCAGTAATTAAGAGTTTTGCAGAACTTTGGGCAAAAGGCACTGAGTGATGTCTGTGCTGTGTTCCTGCCTGTGTCCCTGGTGTCCCCTGTGCTGGGAGTGGCTCAGGGCCAGGGCCAGGCCCAGCCTGGGCTCTGTCAGCTGAAGATTGGTCAGTGCCACAAACGGGCGTGAGCAGATCCCAGCTGCTGCCGGCCTGATGAGAGGGAGGCTGGGAGTGAGCTGGGCACAGGAATCTCCCCATGCCTGCATTTGCTCCTTTCCCTGTTCCACGGGCACCCTCTGCCCGCTGCCCAGCCCATCCCACCACTGATCAAATTCCCCTGGGCCCAGCTTGCCCAGTTTCCAGACTCAGCAGGATGTTCTGTGGGCTGGAACATGCCTGTGTCCAGTCTGGACAGGCTGTGCTCCCTCCCAGCTCCTTGTCACCTCATGGCTGGCACAGCAGGGGACATGGACTGTCCCACGCAGAGTCCTTGAGGAGCACAAGCCCTGCTCAGCAGCAACCAAACCTTCCACCCATTATCCACAACATTCTCAGCCTGAATCCAAACCCAGCACTGAGCCAGTTCCTGGGAATAAAGGAGCCCTCTCCCAGTCAAATCC
>WEKY01023106.1:0-10292 GCA_013390045.1 Picathartes gymnocephalus
TTCCACTTGAATATGAGGAAAAAAATTGTTACTGTGAGGGTGACCAAACACTGGAACAGGTTGCATGGAGATGTTGTGGAGTCTCCCTCACAGGAGATATTCAAGAACTGTCTGAACACAATCCTGTGCAATGTGCTCTAGGATGACCCTGCTTGAGCCTGAGTGGAAAGGTTGGACCAGATGACTTGCTGTAGTCCCTCTCAGTCTTAGTTTCGCAGACCTTGCACTTCTAGAATAGCAGGTCACAGTTTTCAAGCTTACAAGTACTTGCTCTTGTCAGCTTTTTTCGACAATGTGCTGTGTTTCCTTTAGAAGCTGGCTTTCACTGGAAATTAAGATGCAAATGAATTTATAGGTGGTTTGAAGATATTGTAAGTGCTAATTACACTTACAACTTAAAACATACTTTTTTTTAGCAATGGAATTGCTTAGGGATTTGAAGAACACTAGCCTTGGATTTAACCTGTTTGGCAGAACTGGTTGGTTTTGACCTCTCTTGAAAGGCTCTGAAGTAGGTATTAGTAAGTAACTAATATTTCTGTTTTATTTATTTATTAACTTTTTTTCAATTTTATTTTCTCTTTAGGGGGATTACTGAAGCTCGTTTTGTTTATGTCTTTGTTCTTGGCATAGTCTTCACTGGAACTAAAGATTTATTAAAGTCACAGGTTATTTCTCCAGACTCCATCACAAAGAGCACAGGATTATGGGAAGTATATAGTGGATTGATTCTACTAGCAGCTCTTCTATTTCGACCTCACAATTTGCCAGTCTTGGTGTTTTGTCTGCTGATTCAGACAATGATGACAAAATATATTTGGATACCTTTGAAATTTGATGCAGCACAGATTACTATAATGCACTACTGGTTTGGCCAAGCTTTCTTCTATTTCCAGGTAAGCTGAATACTCTCTCCACTGAAGAGGTGGGAGAGGGAATAGTTTTTCAAAGAAATTTTGCCCATTGTAAATAAAATGCTAACTAAATATTGAAGTGGAAGAGTTTACTGAGTTCTGAGAAGGGCTTAGTTTCCAAATGTTTTATTAACGTTTTGTTTTCAGAATCAGGGAAGGATGCATACCTTAGTGTCTTATCCTCAGTGTAGATTTCCAAAAGTGTTACAAGGATCAGGGACCTATATCAGGATGATTTTGGTCTGTTAATGGGCCTCTTAAACACTTTTCAGATGTAATTAATTTTAAAAATGTCATCTGAGTTGTTTAATAGCTGTGAAAGATTGGTGGCTTTTATCACTGGTTCTTGAGGCTTAAATAAGTCTATATACTGTTTAAGACTGAAGGAAAATTTTGTGGCATATGAGAACCAGAAGTAATTTTCTTTCTTATTGTATCAAATGATACCATCTTTCCTGAGGAGCCTTATTAACTTCAATAACATAGTTCTCTGCATTGCAGATAAGGTTGCAATTCCACAAAAGCTTTGCTTTGCATCGAAGCTGGAGAGGAACTTTCTACTTCTAGTATTGTTGGAACCTTAACGTAGCAGGCTGTCTAAAAAGGGCATTTGTTAACCTGGGAATCGGGTTTAAGAGGTGGAGTTTGCAAAATTTCAATGTGGGACATGTATTGACTTTACCTTTGAAGCATGGCTAGGGATGTTAAAACTCTGGTCAAGCTTAGGGTACCCTAACTGCAGATTGAGGAGTAGTATATGTGTGGATAGGGAATTGCTGATGCAGGTAAGATCATCATGATTCATCCCTTCCTACCCACCTTCCCTGTTCAGAGGGCATAGCATGTCTTGATTGAGTGGCTTTTGCATGTTTTGGATGTTACTGTTCAGGCAGGCAGCTTTGATTACAGCCTTCTGAGAGCACCTCTTAGTGCAGCTGGCAAAATACTGAAGATTGAGCCATCTCTGCACGGAGGTACCAAACAAAAACAGCTGCCAGAAATTTTATGGCAGGAAGGCTGGCAAGAAAATCCTAGTTGTGGAAAGGAGACTAATAAAGAATGGTTCAGATGTTTTCATAAAGCAGCAAATGGTTCATAAATGTTTTCGGTGATGCTGAATTCTTGGTACACTTGGCTGAGGATTTCACAGAACTATGAAATTACAGGAGAATTGAAGCTGGAAGATGCTTCTGGATAATTTAGTCCAACCTGACCCCATGAAACAGCAGGTCAAACAGACCAGGTTGGTCTGAACTGTGTCCATTCCCTATTTCAAGTGCCTGAAAGGGTGAAGACTCTGCAAGCTCTCTGGGCAGTTGTTCCCAGGGCTTGACCACCCTAGCCAGTAAAAAAAGCTTTTTCGGTGTTTAATCAGAACTCCTTATATTTCTGTTTCTGTTTGTTGCTTTCCATTCCTTTGCTTGTCACAATCGGGTGACTGAGAAGGTCACAGTCTGGCTACATTTTCTGTACTTCCCCTCATCAGGTATTTATACACATTGTTATGATCCTTGCTGAGCTTTCTCGAGAGTAGAAAGACCCTGAGAGTTGCTTGTATGACAGGTGCTTTGTTCCCATCATCATCTGGGGTGCTTTAGTGGACTTCTTCCGGCACACCCATGGCTTTTTTGTGGTGACAAGCCCAGAACTGGACCCAGGCACTCAAATGTGGATCTCAGCACTGCTTATTAGAGAGAATGAAGCATCTCCCTTAAACAGCTAGTGAGGCTCTCCCTAATGGAGACCCAGGTGCTGTTGGTCCTTGCACAAAAAGGACAATGCCTGGCTAATCTCTTCCAAACTGCTTTCCATACGGTTAGTTCCCAGTGTGATCAAAGGCATGGTTTTATTCCTCCCCAAGTGCTGGATTTGACATTTCTCTGTGGTGCACTTCCTGAATTTGTTATTTTATTTCTCCAGCCTGTTGAGGTGCCTCTGAGTGGCAGCAGATCCATATGCTGTACCTACCACTCTCCCAGTTTTGTATTGTGTGCAGACTTGCTGAGAGGAGACTGTCCTGCTGACCCAGTCATTGGTAAAGATGTTAAACAGTATGAGCCTCAGCGTAATCCTTGTGGCTGATCACTAGTGATTGGCCTCCAGATGGACTTCAGGCTGCTGATGGCAGCCCTGTGAGCTCAACATTTGAGCAATTTCCAGTCCACATGAGTGTCCAGCTTCCCAGCCTGGACTGCATCCATTTGTTTGCCTGAGGAGATGCTTAAAAGTGCTTGTGAAGTGAAAGTGCCTTAGATAAATGTAGCCCATGTATCTTCAGCCAGCTTGGCATGATGGAAAAGAAAACAAAAACTTCTTGAAGTAATAGTTTTGTTTTGGAAGTGTAATATGGCAGGTTAAATGTTGTGTCTTTTCTGCTCTGAATGATGCCAAAAATTTGACACTAACTTTTCTGGAAGGATTTACATGAACTTTGAAGCAGCTGTAAACATTTTCCAGAAATAAGCTGTTAGAGCTATCAATAGCTTGATACATCTTTCCATTTGACTGTGCTGTGTCAAAGGGGTTTTTTCTACACCAATAAAATTATATTTACGCAAGACCAATAGAAGACAACAGGATCTGGTAACATCTGTTTTGGCTTTCTAGTGGTCTTAAACTGGTGTTATTAGAAAGACTGTTCTTTTTCATGACAAATGTTTTGCAGTTTCAACTACTCTTGCAATTGAGGAATTTTTCTGTTTTTAGAAGACTGGAAGAAGTGATTTCCATTTTATTTGCCTACAGATTGTGTATTTGGATATCCTGCAGTTCCAGAGCATCTGCCTAAGCCCCATCACTCTGCTGGCAATTTTGACATTTCTTCTAGAAGTGTTTCCTTTGGAAATAATAACTTCCAGTATGATACAGATTTCAGCAAACTTTAGGATATTTGAAAAATTAGTTCTGACAAAGGAATTTCTTCCACATCGACATGTTGCTGAGTCACAGCATCCAAATCTCATAAATAAGAAATTCCCCATTGCTCTATTATGAGCCAGATTTCTAGATGAGTCTTTGTGCATCTCTCGTCACTGTAAGATCTGGAAAGTGATCTGATCTGGATGATAGTTACTTATCAAAACCTCTGTTAGAAGCACAGCAAAGCTTTTTCCCCCAATGTTGTTTTCCATGCTGCTTTATATGAAATAGAGCAGGCCCAGATAAGAAGCTGCCTTTTTGTGTCCCATCACATGTCCAAAGCTCCAGATTTGAAAAGATTATTTTGAATTAGCAGTGGCTTAGCAAAAGTTTTGAGGGATTCTTAAGTTGTTTTAGCACAGGACCCTTTAAAAATGTATCAATTTCAGAAGCACATACTAACAGTCTTCTAGAATTTTTTTGTGTGTCTGTCCACCAAAATTGAGGTGTGTGCCTATTCACCATGCCCAAGATGGATTAAAATGACAAATGAATTGTAATAGAACAGGAGGGATTTCCTCTGTTTTCTCTCTTTATTTCTCTTTTTGTTTTTCTATTTTTAGAACATCTTAGAAATGTTTCAGAAATGGAGAAGTCAATTCTGCTAGTGAAAAAAGAGCTTTTAAGGGTCAGGACAGATGAAATTTTCTTTCACAATCCTTTCCCCCCCACTTCTTAGAGAACAGGTTTTGGTTCTCTTTTAAAATGTTGTAAGTACATTTATATTAGATGCCTTTTTAGGATGGAGATTAAGAGTTTGACCAAAATATTTGTCTTTAGATGTTAGCTTGTCTGTTTATTCTCTGATGAAAAAAACTGTTCTGAAGGTACAGAAAGAAACAAATTGAATCATACAAGGCTAAGAGGGACTTTTTTTTTTGCATTTCACAGTTGAAAGCAGTTATCTGATATGCAGAATATTAGCATAGAAGAGTAGAATGGTCGAGCTGGTAGTTCAGAAATTACAGAGTCTACAAAACTGCCTTAAAAATCTAATTAATGCTCTCTTTTCAATTCGTAAATTTGTCTCAGTTTATTCCGAGAATAGCTTTTCCAGTCTGGGATTGTATTTCCAAGGACAGAAGGAACTTCTTCCAGAAATGATGTTGTTTATGTTGTTTTTCTCAGTATGTGGCATTCTGATCTGCATTATCTGGGAAAATCAAAAAGCTGACAACATACAAAAACAAATTCTTCATTATTGTTTTTTTTAAAATATATTTAAATATATCTCCTTCCCATTCCTTTGAATCCTGTCTAGAGTATGAATGACTTGTTACAGAGGTAAAACTGTTCAGTTTGTATAGCTTAAAATCAGAATTGAAATGCTTCTTTGGTTTATCAGTGACACACAATTAACTGACAACTATATATTGATAATTAACTGGAACTGTAGATGCAGGATCCATAACAGATATACAGCAAGTGAACTTTTACTAATATTTACGCCATTTGGTGTAGATTTTGGGAAAAAATCTATCCCCTGCACTGGGACACGCTTCTCCCAAACACATGGAGGTAACCTCTACCCTTCAGGTGTGTTTCAGTCTCAGGAGTCTTCCCTGTTTACTCACACCTCCTGTGACAAATGCTGGCACTCAAGCTTTCAGTCTTTATGTATCTCAAGAGTACCATAGACAAGTGACTCAGGTGAAGCTAGAGATGATTCTGTACATAGAGATGGTTGTGTACATTTTCCAGCTTTTCCTTAAGTGAGTGATGGAAGGTGGAACTCTAGATGTACCCATACCACTTTAGTAACAGATTTTAATTGTTTGAATAAGCCATTTGATCATTTTACTTTACTTTTTGGGTAAACCAGGAAGGTCTTTGCTTGGTGACAGCTTTCAAATCCCCACCTTACTTCTGTGTCTTTCAGTGAAGTGACACCGTTCTTACTGAGTAAAGTTCAGGTGTCCCAGGTTTAGCAACTACCTGTCCATGACCATCTGTGCTGATTCCTTACATTTTGACTGACTTAGGACACGGTTGTGTTTCAGACAGAGCATGCACGATTTGTTCTCAGATACTGAATAAATAAATAAATAAATAACAGAAATACAGCTGGGCTGTTTCTGCTGGAGAAGTCCATCAAATCCTGACCTTCAGTATTGACGTCTGTTCAGCTCATCTTGGTAACAGATAATCACTTGTTTACTGCTTCAGGAGCGAGCAATATCTATGCCAGAATTCCAGGGGAGAGATGTGAAGGAAGCACAGCTGTATTACTAGGCATGATTGTGTACCGCTGGCATAGATTTAAATGTCTTCCCTGACTTCGCTTCTCTAAGTTCTGTGGTCACTAGAGCTGTCACTGGATTCATAGTGGTGCTAGGGTTTTAATTTCCAGACAGGCATAAAGATCTAATGTAGCATACAAAAAAATAGCAGGCTTGTGGTTGAAATACAAAAATTGAAAACCACTGAAATTTGTTGGTGATGTAGATGTCCTAGGGTGACTTTATGATGCTTATATCCCCAGTCATCTGTTCTGCTTATGTTGGATCACATTGGATACTAAATTTAAACTGTGCTAGCTAAAAAATGAGGCAGGAGAAGAGAAATATAAATGAAATACGGAATGCTTCCATCTGGAAATAGGACAGAGATTTGGATAACTGCTTTTTGCGCATGTCTTGGTGTGATTATGAACTAAATGAGACTTGCCCGTGTTGCTGAGCCTTTATTTAATCTCGGTAGACAATATGGTACATAATGACTAAAGCAGTAACTCTGTCTTGCTGAGTGTGGATTGTAAGTGATGGCCTTTTGAATAAGATAGTAAAAATAGCCTTGTTCAGGATAGCATATTTAATGAATGAGGCATTGTTCTTTTCAAAAAGTTTTGTAGGGTCCTTCAAGACTTTATGGAAAAATCTGTGAAAATCCTAAGTGTACTGAATAAGCATGGCTGACAGGAATGGATACTACTTTTCATTAATCAGTTGCTATAGGTGATGAACATGGGGGACAAAAATGAAGGACCTGGATGTGGAAGCTAATTTTTTGATTTTGAATGTAAGTAGGAAAAAAAAAAAATTAAAGATGGGTTGAAAACAAATACCTTGACTTGGTTTTGCATTCTACACTTCATCTGTGTCTGAACCCTGAGTGCATCTCCTCTCTTGGAGTTTAGTTAGCAGACTTCAGGATCATGTCCGTGACTGAGAGAGGAGCTGATGGGAGAAAAGCAGAGGGAGGGGCCTGGCCCTTCTTTCCATTCTGGATGTGCTTTAATTGGATGCTTTACTGCCTATGTTGTATCCCAGCTGTGTAAGCAGGTCTGTGTGTGCCTGTCTTGTACTTAATGCTGCCCGGGGCCTGGATCTGGTGGCTGGGATTTCTGGCCTAATCTTGGACTTGGCTTGTCACTACAGACTTGCAATCCCTGGGCTGCATCTAGCCCTGATCACTGTCTCTGGATCCAGCCTGGACATGCCACTGAAGAGTCCTGACTTACTGCTCTCATCTGCCTTGTTTTCACACTCATTTCCCAGCTTACCTGCCTTTGCAGAACCAGATGTCCCTTTCTGCTCTCTGGCAATTTGGATCTAAAAGACAAAATTGTTAAACAGTTGTAATGTAAATGGGAAGACTATGTGGGATGTCATTCTTCCAGCATTTTAGCAAGATTTTTATGAATAGTAAGTAGAGGAAAAAGTTGCTCACACAGGTTGTGCAGTCTTCATGCTTGGAGGTTTTTAGAGTTTGTCTGGATCAAGTGCTGTGTTATTAATGTGGAGCTGGGTAAATCAAATTTTTTTTCTAATATTGCTTTAGTAATTAAGGTCTTTGCTTTATTTATCACTTTGTGTGAATTGATGAAGTGAAACAAAGTTTAAAATACTCCAGTATTGTCAAAAATAGGTGAAATTAATGCATTTAGTCAGAATGTGACTTATTTATCAGGATATTATTGCAAGCTTGAGAATCTCTTGATGAATTTTTCAGTGATCTTGAATAATTGATTGTTTTCTCCTAAGCCCTGTGTTGTCCACATCTCATAACTCAGCAGTCATTTCCCAAAAGTGTGTTGTATCTTTATCATTATTATTTGTCCTTAAAGTGCACTGAGAATAGAAATAAATAAATTGGTTGTTTCTCTTTAATAAACCAGCTCCTAAAAAACTTGCTTTGCAGTAAATATTGCTAAAAATATTTTGCTGCCTTACATGAAAGCTTGTAAATGAACAAAAATTCCAGGTATTTATTTGTTAGTCTTGTGGGGTTTTGCTGCTATGCTTAGAGCAGTATGTCTGCAGAATGGGAGAGAGTAAATACAGTTCCAGTTTCTGGTGGTTTTTATCACTGGAGGAAACCAGAATAGGTTTCATTTATATCTAATTCATCTCACCTTTAGGTAAAGAGATTGACTGAGTCAACACGGATGCCTTTTTTCTCTTAGATTTTAGAGCTGTGTCAAGAACAGGGTTTTTTTTGCTGGTGCCTAGTTAGTTATGTACCTAAAAAAGCTACCTATCTTTTGTGCTTCCCTGTGTGCTCTGGACTTTGTGACAAAAGTGTGTATTTGATGATAGCACTTTCTTGCTGGGGTAACTTGCAATTCAAGAGGACTGCAGTCACTAAGGTGAGCTGAGGTCAGATTTGAGGGAAATGGGGAGCCACCACTCCTCACATGCTCTGCTGGGATTGAATCTAAGGCTGCTGATGGTGAAGGCCTTATGTTAGAGTTGTTCTGGGATTCTGTAGGTGGAAAACGAGAGTTTGATGGCTGTTAGAATATCAGTGCTGTAGAAATTGTTCAGTTTCTCAAGGTACAGGAAGAATATCTCAGAGCTTTCTCTCTAGTCTGAGGAAACCTATCTATGACCTGTTAGTTTAAGAAATATTCTGCCTTAATCATAGGCTGCGTTTGTTATTTTATGTATTTGAGTAAAGTTAAATACTTTTGGATTTTCGATGGAAAACACTTCCTTCAGTTTTACATTGTTCCTTGTTATTTAGTGGTCCTGGTCACTGGAAAAGAAAACTAGGTAAAACATAGCAGACTTGGACAGCTCTTGATACTTTAATGGCTGTATGTTCCTTCTGTTTTTCTCTTGGTAGGTTTAAATGCCTTTTATTGATGATTTAGGCTATCTAGGCTCACTTCTAGTATCTACTTTAATGCAATCCTATGTGGTATAGAGACTTGGGAAGGAGAAACCTCTCTAAATTTGCCTGTCTTAATCTGCTTACATGCAGGAACTTGTGCCGTGAGGCAGGCAGGTGGGTGCGATGTGGTGTTCCATTACTGCTCTAAATTAGAGTCCTGCTGTCTCTAAGGGCGAGAAATACTTACTTCCTGGTGTAATTTTAGGCAGCAGATCTAAAATCTTGTGTTTGAACCTTGTGTGATGAAAAATGCATCTTTTTCATTAATGCATCTGAAATCAGCAAGTGTAGCTGTTTATTTTAAATTCTTTTTTTTAATGTAACTTATTAAACAATAGGCATATTAATTTGCAGAAAAAATAAGACTAGTAAATTTCATGCTGTTTATGCCTGTGTTAATCTGTAATTTCTAATTAAAAACACTTGTTTGGTAAGCCGTTTTATTGAAATTCAGATGTAAAGAATATGGCTGTACTGTAAAGCAATTTAAAGAGTAAATCCTTAATGGGTGAAATAATTAATATTATTCTAATGTATTCTAAAGGTATCTTTGGAGGTATTTGGATATTTACTATTTTATCCCTATTTTCAGGGAAATTCAAATGGCATTGCTACTGTGGACGTTTCAGCAGGTTTTGTGGGACTAGACAGCTATGTGGAGATACCAGCTATCTTCCTCACAGCATTTGCAACATATGCAGGACCTTTCCTTTGGGCCATCCATCTCCTGTGCTACTTGAGTTCTGAAGTTAGCAGGTAATAATTTTTGAACTGAAGTAATGCTCCTCTATGTACTGCAGATGTAAATACCATCCATAAAGTGTATATATTTTCAAAGAAAATTTGTTCACATAATCATTCTCCCTGAAAGTTAGTTTTGTATTAAAAAAATGCATGTTACTTTTTTCAGTGTAAGTTTGTATCACCTAGCTCTTCCAGTTCCATTTTATCAGTAAAACATACTAATATTATTGTATGTTACTGGTTATTGCAGTCATTTGTAGCTAAAATATTTGTACTTCTCTGAGTATCTTGTGTGGTGAATGAGTTAAAGTAAAATGAATTAATGCATGGGAATTTTAAGAAGACAGTTATAAAATGCTAATGTAATTTAAGAGTGTGCATATAAAATCCAGTTGGACTCTCTAAAATTGCTTTTAACTCATCATTCAGGATACTTAAACTGAGCAATACAATATGTTAAAATAGGGGAGTTGTGAATTCCATATCGTATCATATCAATGCACAAATGCCAAAATTTGATGTATTTTCACAGAATTAACATTTGACAGTGACTAAATTCTTACCATGTCAGAGTCTTTTCTCTGTTATCTGTGGAATCTA
>WEKY01023108.1:4352-39352 GCA_013390045.1 Picathartes gymnocephalus
ATATATTGTAAGCACTAACTCCAATATATTGTAATCTTCAGAGATCCTGACAAAGACTTTCACTCTAGTGAGAAGATGTAATATTTATTTGGCGTGAGTTGTTCATCATAATTCCATCTTCTTCAGGGAGCACTTCCACTATCTTGCACATGTATGCTTAGAGTTAGTATTTTTGTTCTACTTAGAGTATGTACTTTTATTCTGATCTAAGCCTTAAATTTTTAGGAAACGTGCTTCATCCTAAATTTTCCATGGTTGTATTTCATTAACTGAGGTCTTACATGTAATAGCAATTCCCTTTTACATCACTGCAGAAGGATAATAAGACAGCCTTTTTCTGTCTTAAAGAATTATTAAAAAATCTAATAAGTGTTCTCCTTAGCACTAAGAAAGATTACCTAGACTTTTATTTTATAACTTTTACTTTCCATGGAATTTGTTGTGAAATCAAAGTCACACTGGAAGATAATTGCTAGTAAAACAGAAAAGTGTTACATAATTTATATTTTACTTTACTATTTCCAGGAATTTTGCATTGCCTGAAGTACATTTTGTGTGATTAGTGTGCAATTACTGTCTGATCTCAGTTTGATATAGAATTAAACACAAAATATGTTTAACTCTGTGTTAAGTTTTCCCATTTAAATGAAGTGTTGAGAACACACATCTCTGACTACTTACAGAAATACAGGAATGAAATATTCAAATTTTGGCTATAAAATTGAAAGGTTAGGACTCTAACTATTGAAGAATTAACACACAAAAATGAGGAATTGAGATGTGTTCTCTCACTGCAGTCCCTGCAAAGTTTTCTTAGGCTTTTTCCCATCATCAATCCCTGCACTTTTTCAGAGCCTTAACTGTTGCTATTTATAGACGGCCTGTAGATGAACCTACCTACCTCTTCTCAAACCTACCAATCCTGCCTTTGAATGCCTACACAACTAAACACCCACACTGTCAAACCTACAGTCCATGCTGGAATTTCACTCTGCTTCATCACCTACAAAGGGAGATGGTGTGACTTGCCAGAATAATGAGGACCATGCTTCCGGTGTGTGCTGGTATAGACTGAATGATAGTGCCTCCTTTTAACTCCATGGTAGAAAACATGATGTTCTCATTAAAGGAAAAGGTACCAACACTTTCAAAATTATTTCTGTGTGTATCCATAGGAGATCCTATCCTATCCATAGGATTGTTTTGGGAAGAAGGTGGTTTCATGTAGAGAGAACTGTGCAAACACATACCAAGATTTCTTATTTTTGAACAGTGATTGCATGACTTGCTTTGACAGACAAAAGAGACCAGGACATGAAGTGGAAGGTGATGCATTATAAAGTGCAGGGAAAATGACTCATCTCAGCCTTCTCCAATTGCATCTCTCCATAAGGAGTCTGAAATTAATGAAACTGGATGACAGTTGCATCTTGGAACCGCAAAGGTAAGCCTTCTAAATGAAGCAAACAATTTTTAAAATTGCCAGCAACACTCTAATTTAATTTCATTTTAGTAAGATTTGAAAGGTTAAAAAAACATTAAAGTCATACATGCTCACAGCTATACCCTGAAGAATACTACATGTTCAATTCTTTTGGGTAAAACACTAGTCTAAGTCGCACAAGAGATTTTAAAGGGTTTTTCTTTTCCATGAAACTAATCCAGGGAACAGACAAGGCCTGCACTGCAGACACTTGGCTGAAGAATGACTTTGAGTGTTTCACCAACTACCAATCAGATGTTAGATCTCATGTTACTTCTATCAGCAGGCATTATTTAATATGCCTATTGGTCTTGCTTGGGGCAAGAGGAGTCTTGCCTCACAAACAGCAGACCACTGGTCCTCCACAAGGACTCTTCCGAATGCATTTGTCTTCCTAAAGACTTCATTCCACTCCAGTTCTCCCTATGAAAGTAAAGGCCTGGACATCCCAAACACAAGAGCAACTGCTGCAAGCTACATTTTTTTGCTTATTTACTTTTTTCTGTTTGCGTTTTGCTCTTGTATCACCTTATACTTTTTTTTTTTTTGGTAATGACTTTCATGGTTTTCCTACTTGTTTTAGTTTTATTCTTGGTATTCTGCAGGGGTTCTTCCTAGATTCTGGATTATACTTCTTACATTTTATTGCCATGTCGTGCTGCTTTGGCTTCTAGATGGTTCTGGTCAGTACAGTCATTCTTTCTCCCTCATCATTTGTGGTTCCATGTGTACATACTGAACTTTCTTCCCATATCAGTCTATGCTCAATCTTTGCTCAGTGTAGTTTTTTTTCTTCCAGTCTCTTAATACTATGGTCTGGCTCTGCTACTTTAAAAATATTTTATTTTACTTTACAGCATGTATGTTTTCACTGCATGTTGCTACAGCATGTTTTTGCATTCAGTGCAGAAATGGAAAGAAGGGTAAAAGACAAAGTAAACTACTTCTATTAAAATCATATTCTAGAAGTGTTTTGATTTGCTTCTTTCTCCCTTCTCATTCTGTAGCTGGCTTCAACCAGGCTGGATAGACTTGAAACTAAATTACAATGAAGGACCAAACAAGTTTCATTATACTGTACTTACATAATAATTCCAAATAACCCTGTTGTACTTATTTCTGGCCACATGAATGTACATGAAGGTAATAATGAACAACAAATTACACTCTCACTCTTCTTCCACTGTCATTTTGCTTTTATTTTGGCTGAAATAACTGAAGTATAACATACCTGTGGCAGAGATATCTAAAGAGAAATTAACAAACAATGAAGCTTTATTGGAAATAGATTAGTAAAATTAGGATATGATGACTTCAAATGTTAGTGTGGGCACGGGGGCTTTGTTACTAAGGCACTTAAATTTGACTCTGTTGAGCAGCTTAGACCAGCAAAAAACAAGTGGATGCAGTATAAAGCTAATGGTGTTCCCAAAAGTCCACGAGTCTATATGAGCTAAAGATAATATATGTTCTGATGTCCTTAAGAGAACCAAGATGCAACTGAAGTGGTTTGGACATTAAAGTACACAGGATCTCAAAACACTCAGAGCTAGCACAGTACATTTTCAGCATATTTGACCTAAGACTCCTTTCTTCTCACTTCTCACACACTCTTTTGTCCAGAGGAGAGCCTTGCAAGCAAGACATTACTTGACAGAAAAATTCAATTTCTGTCATTTTGATTGATAACCACCAAAAGACAAAGATTTCCAAGCTGTTATTTTTCTTCACTTCCTTAGAAAATAAAGGTCTCCTCTTTCTAAATGACTGAGATTTTTAAGGAATCTACTAGTCACATTATTTAACTGAAAAAAAAAAGATGATAAATGATACTATTAACTTTGTTCCAGACAGTTTGCTACTATAAAATGAAGAAAATTTCAAGCAAATCTGGCAAGAGAAAAATTCCCCTGAATAGGTTCTTATGTACTATTTCATAAGAAATACTCTAAGCAAGAATATCCTGAGACATGGTTTGTGTCCATATGCAGTCTGGTAACCTAGGACAAAAGAAGTAATCCTTTGGAGTGGTGTGTCTCCAGAGCACCAAACTGGCGGGAAGGACTGCATGCACAGGCATAGATGATGAAATTTGCCAAGTATGTCCATCTTCATGTTTATGTCACACTCCCCAATCCATTTAATAACAACAGAAGGAGAAGGAAAATCAAATTACATACAATGTTAAAAGCAGACCTTAGCATTTCTAACATTTTCCTTAGGAAGAACTAAGTATGCAATAGCTTGGATATAAACTAAGGAAAGTCATCCTTCAATGAACACAACTTGTAACCAAAGGTATTATTTTGTATTGCTATGATAATGTTACGGCTTGCCATATATTTACTTTTGTTAAGATGTCCTCTCCAACACCAATCCATTCCTAAAACTCTTTAGTTTATACTACTCAAGAATTTTGACTATTTCTACTTGGGACTCCTCCAGTAGTCATATTGGCTTAGAAAGTAGCTCAGAATGAGTGGACTGAAACCAAAAGAAGAGGAATGGCTTAATACTTAAGTTGTGAAAGCCTTAGATGCTGTAAGAAAGTGGAAAAACTACAATAACATTACGAAGAGAGTTTAAACCCACTCTTAGGTTGGGTTAGCAGCCAGAGATGCATCCTGCAGCTGAGACTAGTACTCCACAGGTGTACTTTGTTGGCCAATTCCAAAAACCAACCTGATATTGCTTTAGATTTAATCTGTAAATACTGAAGTCTTAAGGAAACACATATAGAAAACACATTTTTCTTGATACACACAAAGTTCTCACAAGGCACAGTGTTTTTCCTTTGGGAAGAAATAGACATTAAAGCCTGCAAAAATGCTAACTAGAATATGATATATGTATATAAAATAAATATAAGAATATGTTATAGAAATATGGATATACTTGTATATATACAAATACCCACTCCCAAGCATAGAATTTTCAAACATTTACCCTCAAAAACTAAATTTTGACAAAAAATTGCTAAGTTGAAAATAGGCTGTTTAGCAATGGGAGTTTTTGAAGTGCAGAATCCAGGATGCTCTTAAAATTCTTTAAACAGAGGAAAGTGACGTGGAATTCTGATACGACTTCTCAAAGTTGATATGAATATTAGGTCCCAAATTACTGCCTTTTCTAGTCAGATGTTAAATTTTTACCTCAAGTCAAACACTGTATGTTTTTCTCCAAACACATTTTAAGCAAGCAAGCAATGTCAGAAATCAGGAGCCAATTCTTTAAAGATGAACAAGTATAAAGCACACACATACTAACACAACATATAATCATCATTATGAATGGAAAAAACCAGCATACTACCATTTTCACATATAGCTTGATATAAAAGGTAGAAGTCACTGTATTTCTGCATACTCACTAGTTTTGCACTGACAAATGCGACAACCATTTTGGTCCAGTTTGAAGCTATAGATACAGTCTTTTTCAGTCAAAGTGCAGTTCGCCAAAACCTCACAGGTGGGAGGACCTATTGTGATATACGTTGGTTCTGGGGGTAAGAAAAAAGAATACAAATAAGTTTGAGATTCTTGAATATTTTAATTAAGTTCACAAAAATCCATACACAATGTAATAGCAAAGAGAGTAATTTTAATTACTTTTGTTTCTGATAAATATTCTTGGCAATTTAGAAATAATTCAAGAAACAGACTTTGTTTCAAAGTGATGTACACTCAACACAACCAGCATGAAGCTGCACAAAATTTTTGAAGTATTGAAACAGAAAAAAATACCACCTTTTTTTTTGTTCACTACGAAATCATCTTTCCTGCACATGCAGTTTGAAACTGAGTGCAAAATATTTATTTTGCTCACTTTCCTCCAGAAGTATTTCATCAAAACTTCATGCAGATTTTTTGGCTTTAGAAACTGAACAGAGTTTCTCTAAAGATGAATTGATTGATACTACCAAGCTGCACATCAAACACATAACTCAGAAGTTAAATCTTTCTCCATGTGAATAACATCACCTCCACTGAAATTTACAGCAGAAGAGACTCTGAATACCAAAAGAGAATGTAAGATGCACTGCATGTGAAAGACCTCTGAGAAACATTTAACATGGCTATTTATCAAAAACATCACTTCTTACAGTATACTTTGCAGTCCCAGATGATGTTTTCTGAAGTTGAGGAGATTATTGCTGATTATAAGTTATTTATCAACAGTATAATACTTACTTTTTGACACCATTTAAATACGCTGGAGTATGGAATTTATTTTGATACATAGGGTAGACAGAAATATTAATGTGGCCTAGTATAGAAATTTGTTAGAATAAAACAAAATCCATAGACTTATGGAAATAACAAGAAACCTCAAAATTACCATCATAAAACAGGATACTGAAGGAAAACAATACCTATCTTTTCTTGAATAACTTTTTGCTCTCTGAGACTAGTTTTGTCTATCTTGTGTTCTTCATAGAACTCAGGCACTGAAGAACCAATGAATTCCTAGTTATGAGCATTATTAACATTATACAAAAAATTAAGGAAACAAAAACTGATTTAAATTATTTAAAGAACTGTTAGCTTTCATTTCAGTACTTCAACAGTTTAAGTGTACTCTGTTTCTCCATCCCAAGAAATAAAAATTTATAGGAAATTAAATTTAAAAAGCCTTCCCTACTTAAAGTGATAAATTAGGAAAATATGGAGAAATTATATGGAGTGGAGGTGGCCACATGTTGTCATCTTTCATCCTCAGACTACAGATTTTGCCATTTTTACCTATAGGCAGCTAGTCTTTACTTTCAGAGTAAGGGTAAAATATTACCCGAAGTAGATTAAGTTGTTAGAAGTATACACTGTTAAACAAAAAACTGATTTCTGTGCCTCTTGGCTTCATTCCAGCAGGCAGCTTTTGCACCCATGCCTTCCAGTCAACTGAAAATTATCCTATTACAAGAATGAACTTTTCTGCTTTCACTGTCTTTCACAATTTTCAGCTTTCATAGCTCCTCTCCAGCCTTGCTCTTCCCAGCACAACAGTTTATACAGCCGATGAACGTTTTGAATCCTTTTAAAATTATGTCAGCTAACTAGAGTTTGGGATGAAAAAACTTCATTAAAGACACTACAATTAAGTTAGATAACTTCAAACTTATCTCAGAGGTCATCGTTCGGATTACGCACTTGCTGAGTAATACTCAAACTCTGTTGCTTATCTAATTTCTAGCAGGAAAGTAGCAATACATTTTAAAAATATGTAGAATAGCACCAACAGCTTTGTTCATACACAAAGCAGAAATCTGCATAATAGCACCATGTCTCTCTAGATCCCTCAAGTATCTTCTCATTTAAATTAAAAATTTCCCTCCCCCCCTTTTTTTTTTGGTAGGGATTTAATATAAATAACGAGTTTGGAGGTCAAAGGATTGGTTTCCATCAATTCTTCATTTCACAGCTCTGAGTTTGCGTGTATAGTATAGAGGAACAGCCATAATGAGCAAAGTATTTTAAAATCCATGGATTTCCAAACTAGACTTCTTTTAGTCTAAATGAACTCTTTGTAGTTGTCTTCAAATTCATTCAGTAAAGTATCTGACTAAATCACATTCATGTCTAATACTTAACATTTGCAACTTCACCAAACCACTAGTTTAGGAATCATAAACATACTGCTATACACCAATATATACCAATAACATGATAAATTCCATTAATTAATCCTGGCTGTTCAGGCCGCTGAGTATATAAACTAGTCCTGCAACCAAACTGATTTTTAGCATCACTCCATTCTCTAACCAAAATATCCTAAACATGCAAAAGACCAGAATGCAAGAGCTACCCTGAAGCTACATTCAGGTTATTGGTCAGCCACCACAAACCCTACACTTCAAATGACAAAAAAAGGCCACAGCAATGCTTGCACTCACAGGTAGTTAAAACCACTACAAATCATATGAATCATTACTGCTGCCCAGAGCAAAGTTCACTGACAGCAACAAAAGCCAGAGAACTGAAGGAGACTGCAGCTTTACCACCGACTGCAGATGTGAAGTAAAACATGTCGATAAAAAAAGCCTACAAAACCTTACTGAGAGTTGAGATGCAGTTTAGTTAGTATTCATTGATCCACTTGGGTGTAAACTAAAGCTACAGAGAAAGAGGACTGTGTTTTACTCCCCATCCCTAAAGTCCATCCCTCAAGATAACTTCCCTGTAACTGCAGGTAAAACTTAATATCTAGGAAAACCAGCATATATATTCATAATTTTATATATTTATCTACATATCTATACATATTTGTTGTATAATTTTTGGTGACTTTCCAAAACTAAACCTCTCTGTGTTTTGATGCTTCCTTGCCTTGGACACATTGACAAAATTTTTGTGCCTTCGATACACGCAGTAATACGGTATTTATTATAAGGGATGAAATTAAACTGTTGCTATACTAATTTGAAAAGTTTTTGTTTGTTTGTTTCATTGTGTTTTATTATTCTGTTATCTTCCACTTTTGGGCCTGCTTTCAGCATCCTCAAGTGTTTCCAGTCAAGCTTACAAATCTGTTTCTTTCTCCCTTCTCTCCCTAAAGGTAAGCTCTGAGATACAGTAATTTTATATGCATGCCTGCTTCTCAATGAGCTGCAAGCAGAGGACAAAAGAAATAATTTCATTCCCTACCCCCACATGTGCAAAAATGCAGCCATGAAAAAAAAAAAAATGCAGGCCTTTTCACTTCACTAGACAAGACTCAACAAATAAAGGCAGATCTGCTCTGCCAGACTTCTGGCTATTTGAATAGGCAAGCAGTAGCTAAGCTTGAAAAAGCATGTACCACCACACGATCTGAACCAGGCTTTCACTGCTGCTCTTGGTAGAAACGGCTGAAGAAAGATCCAGCGAACAAATGCACAGACAATGGGTGGGAAAAACGGGTGCTGTTTCTGCCTGTGTGCTTTACCAACAATACAACTATGCCATAGAAATAAAGAGAGAAGAAAATAAAGAGCAGGGGATTGAAGACAGTCTGGATGAAAACAATGGATTATTTAATGGAGCACAGATTTTGCTGACATCAAGTGCTTATATATAAAGTTAAATGCAGATTCATATTAGAACACCATGCTTCCATATATTCTCTCTGATCCTGATACTTTCTCTGCTGAATTTCAGTGCAGGTTATTAAGTTGCCTGCTGTGAGGTTGATAAAAATATTTGAATTAAGTTTTTACAATGCCATTTACTTAAAAACAACTTCAACGATTTTAAAATCCACAGTGGCTATTTCAGCTGTTGGCGGACCTTCAGTCTGACAAGTTTATTGAAAAATACTACAATATGTGATCAAACCCCAAATCTCATTCATTCTAGCTTGAAATCAAACCACATTTATGGTGAAAGAAGGGAAGATGGTGACATTCAAGTAATGCCTGGAGCTGGCTTTGTCCTTAAGGACCAACATTAACAATACTTAACTAATAAATAACTAAACCCTAGGCCCCTCTTTTTTGATTTCTGTGACATCCTACTTGTCCTGAGTGATGTGACACAGCTTGTGGAAAAAAGAGCAGATATTTTCTTCTGTTAACAATGTGAACTACTATAAACACACACACAAGAACACAGGATGGTCAATGTGGTCTAGTAATGTGCCTTATATTTGTTATACTTTGGTGAGTATTGAGGTCCTAAGATACTGCTCAAGTATTCAGATATGGAGAGAAATTGATGCACCCATGCTTCAATGCGATCAGGGAAAATTTGTTTCTCAGGATTACAATTTTATTAAATATTGACAGCTGAAGCCTTGGAAAACAAATAAAAGCAAAGCAAAAAATCAGGGACAATTTATTGCAATCTTGTTGACTTCTACTGCTTATTTGCATGTTAAAAAAAACCAACTTTCACTGAGGATATCATAATTATATAAATTATATAAAAGACAACTAACTAATTAAATAGAATCCTTCTTAAGTGTGGAACCAGAATGAAAAATTACACCCACATAATAATCACCCATATAATACCCTTCCTATCATATTCTTAGTTGTTCAAAATCTGAACTCTGGCCATAGCATTTGTATCAGAAAGCAAAGAGGGATTACACTTAAGTGCTCTACTGCAAAGCCAAATATATTATGAGAGAACCAAGAGTTCAGTTTTCGTTTGCGTGAAGCACAAGAGGGACCTGCACCAGCAGAAGCAGCACCTGCAGGTACAAGGAAGCCATGGTTTCACTCCATTTAGCACTTGGAAGCCAGCAGCTGGAGTAGCGTCCAGCTTTGGGCTCCCCAGTAGAAGAGAAACACGGACACACCTGAGCAAGTATGCCACAAGGCCTCTGAGCTGGCCAGGGGCTGGAGAGGTGGCATTCGAGGACAGGCTGAGAAACAAAGCAGGGCTTGCTCAGCCTGGAGAAGGAGGGTCAGGGGGCATCTTGCTGTTGTCCACCGCTCTTTAACCAGAGGGTACAAAGATGACAAGGCCTGGCTAATCTTGGAGGTGGATCCAGGCTAGGATGAGAGGCAACAAATACCAGCATGAAATGGGAAACTACAACTTGATAAAAGCTGTTTTGATCTTCCTTTTAAACCATGTGGGTCATTAAACTATGACATGGTCGTAGAGACTTGTGTGATCGCCGTCCTTCAAAATATTCAAGATGCAACTGGGACAAGGCCCTGACATCCTTCTGTCACTGGACCTGCTTTGAGCAGGAGATAGGACTAGAAAAATCTCTGGTGTTCCTTTCCAACTTGCATGACTCCATGAATTTCACTTTCATATAAACTTTTCCAGTGAAAACAGCAATATCCTTGATGAATCCTAATCAAGGAACTGAAATCAAAAGACAAACATTTCAATTTCTGATGATTTCTATATGCTTTTGCCAAGTACTGATTACCTTCCTTTTGCAAAACAAGTATACGTTTGCCTAACACTATCTTTCTAAATCTACTTCATGACTTAAAAACTAGCTTTTTTTATTCAGGAAGCAAAATTTCTTCTAGGTGTTTGTAAGAGCCATTCTCTGTAAAGAGTCACTTAGTAACAGCCACAGCCAGCGTTAATCAGTCTTATTTTTTGTTGTCCTCTATGTTAATACATTACACATGGTTCACCTCTTGGCAAGGTACTTTTATTATTATTATTGTTACATAGAAAACAATCTCTTTGCTTTGTTTCATTTGGAATACAATATTTTAACGCCAAAAAGGTTTTGTTTCATACTTTCAGTAATATCATGTGAGGGAAATAGCTACTCCAGGGCTTTACAAAATTGGTTGTAAGTAGGGAAGTAACTACTGTATTCTAAGCTTTCTCCTCTGCACAACACTTCTTCTGAATAAACTCAACAGAATAGGATCCTAGGATGTCCAACATCTCATTTGTTTTCATAGAATGAAAACCTCTTCTGGGGGGCAAAAGAAAAAAATGAATAAAAATCATGTTCTAAACAAGGAGAAAGATTTCCACCATGAATAATAAAGAACATGCCCGTGTTTGGGGAAAGGGAAATAGCTCCCTCTTCTGTAATATTTCATAACACAGACTGCACCTTTAAAAGAAGATGTCTTGTTCCTATGAAATCAATTCAAAATCAGTGCATTCAAGCATTCACCATAAAAAAATCATAAGGAAAAAAACCCCCTGTAACCAACAGTAATCTAACTTTTTGCCTAATGTCTTAAGTGATAACTGGCTCAAAACTGGGCCTGAAGGGTGTGCTGCTCAACAGCCTTTCATTTGAGTCTGCATACTTGTCTAAATTTTGTCTACTGCCCAAGAAAAGTTAACTGCAGCCTACTAAGCAGCAGCATGTGTGTTTACTTAAGCTTCCTGTAAAAACATTCATATCATTCCAAGAGTGACTAAATGTTTTCCATCCTCATAGTTCGCATTCCAGCCTTCCCCGCCCCTCCAATTCATTACATGAAAAACATCAGTCCTGAGTCCTGGGCTAAAGAATTTCCTTCCTGGGTTTGAAATACCTAATGCCTCGCAGGAAATTTTTTCCCAGAATTTAGCTATCTGTGTTGGCTATCAGGGTTCAACAACTCAGAATCACATTACAATTTATAAAATGTAGGCAAGGACTTAGATGATATAATTTTCCAACGTCACAAGTAACTCTGAAAATATATTCATTAATACCTCCAAACACATAGTTCAGTTCGGCAGCCTTTTGGCTCAAATTTTATTCATACTGCCAACCTGAAACTACAAAAAGATGTATTTTTTCTTTGAAAGTAACTATTATAATCAAACACTGCAGAGTAAAGAAGCCGGCGGTATACGTGTCTTTTTGCAGTGATGCAATCCAAATACACACTTCCTACTCCCAAAAGGTGAAGTTAAAATCTTTCGTCTGTCATAATCAATTCTAACAGTTTTTGGTTTAACAGGCATGTATACTCTTCAAATTAATTTTACTGCTGATAAGAAGTTTTTTTTACTATTTTAGGCGGAATGACACTAAGAAATGACCACCTTGTTAAAGCAGAATCAATTAAGTCTATCAAGAAATGTTCAAAAACATTAAGAAGGCCATTCACTTATTTTTACTAGGTGAAGATAAACACTAAATTAGTGTACATCTGTGTCAAATCTATGAAAGCCATAGGTGCTGAAAAAAATTAGCAGGATCCATAAGGTTCTTTATAAGTGAGACATCCTCTGACGTATACTCATTAGGATTCTCTGGTTATTTATCTTTTCAGCAGTGTTCCATTGAATTCAACGATGAATCACTGAAAACATTATTTCATACTCTATAGTCTTGCTGAATTTCACTTGCTTGCACTGCCCAGTTTGGTTTCATCACACAGTGGTTCAACAGCTGCCTTCTCTAGAACCACTATGCTAAATCATTATCTGGCAAACATAAGCCCAATTCTCTGCAGCGTGGTGTTTGCATCCCTTACTTGACTTTGATGAAAGGGCTGGTTGGGAGCTCCAGTGCTGCTGCCCAACAATAACTTACACTTCATGCTCTAAGGAGGACTCTGGGCCCACACCCCGTGTCAGTGAACACTGCTCACTACCACTGACTTCATCCTGAATGAATCAGATTTCTTTTCACTGGACTCTGCTGCCTGTTTTTACTTAATGAAGTGCTAGACACGCTAAAGGAACTGAACTGAATTACATCTCAGCTAGAGCTTGGATTCCTTTATTGATGAAAATGTTAATTTCTTTTTGTGAAGATAAAGTGTCAGCCATAATGACAGCAAAGTACTTCGGGTCTTATTCATGAAAATCCTCTGAGGGGATTTTGTTTAACACTTAATTTCTCATTCACAGCTTATGCTGGCACCCTGCCACTTGTACCTGAGGGCTCTCTTGCATAAGGACGTGCTGTGAGATAACCAATTACTGTATATCAGCTTTCTTTATGAACAGCCTGAGCCTCTGAGAGATACGAGAGAATAGAAGCAACCACAGACTTTCCTAAGGGACATTTTTGGCATCAATGCCAGTGCTGAACACTTGTATTTATTATCTTGCTAAGAAAAAAAAAAAATCATTCTATCTTAACCAATATTTACTTCCTGTGAACACAGCTACTATTCCAATTTGCAGATAGCTGTCCACAGATGCAGATGGCCTGAGGGAAACAGTTATTTCTATCACTGTAGCTTCTTTAGTATTATTCACATGCTATTATATATTCATATGGTATACTCCCTCTTTTTTTTGTAAAATTCATTAAAAAGGGAATTGCTATTTAAACCACAGTACTGTTACTCAGGAAGCAAGGTTGTTAGCGCAGCAAGAAGCAAGCAGCTCTTTAAGCAGCACTACCTAACTGCAGCTGATTGCCAATGGATCTGGTTAGCTGCAATGGAACAGGAACCCAGATCAGTCCCCATTAAGAGGTGGTTTGAGCCAAAAGAAGTGTGAGCACATATCAAAATTTTGCAGTCCATTATGGCACTTGAAAAATCCCTTTCTCCCCTCTATCTAGCTGTCTGTTTTCATCTGGAGAAATGTGATCCCTTTGAGGATTTTTGCGCTGCAGAAATAACCTATTGGCTCTAAAACCATGGGGAAAGCACAGAAGGCCAGTATGATTGCCTAAGCCTTGGCTCTTAATGAAGAGAAGTCAGGACAACAAAGAAAAACAAACTAAACAGATAAATAGATAATAGATTAAATAAACAAAGTCAAATCCCAGAGGGCCAGTATCATTACAGGAGCTATAGAAGCTATATAGAAGGATCTATCAGAAGCTTAAAACTAATTCTTTGTGTTGGATCCACAGGAAGGAATGCTTTTCCCAGCTCTCAGCAGAGGAAGGGGGTGCATGCCTTGAAAAAGCTGTGTCAACTGAAGAGCTTGAGTTTGGGGACAGGCCAAGGATGGTCTTCTCCACACTATCGTGTCTCAATATGCCTCTGTCTCCAACTTCATGCCTTTCCTGTGAAAAGGCTTTCTGCCTCTCTCCCTATGGAAACAGCCACCTCAAAGTAGCCAGTCCCCTGCCTCATATATTGGGTTTTTATTGACACGCCCCATGCACAGCCCATGGGCTTTGATGTGCCAGGTAACTGGAAAGAAGTGACTCAAGTGGACATATTGTATCAAGATATCTTGCCAAAAGGGTTTAGATCACTTTGATGTTTAGTTAAAAAAACCCCAAACACCCTCCCCTCCCAAGCCCCCAGGTATATATTGTGCTATATATTGGTAAGCTACAGCGATCACTTGCATTAACACTGCTTTCAGTGTTACACGTGAATTACCATTACTGCTTTCAGTTATGTAAGCGATTTTCTGAGCAAATCCTTTTTCACTGAGGCAGAAAATACAACTGCCATGCCCTGAACACATCAGAAAGACAATCTTAGTCACAACATGTCACAGAGGGAATTTTGTTTTTCTCAACAACTTTCTGCCTTCCTCTAAATCCCATCTTTCTCTTTTGTAATCCAATTCTATCTTTTTTCATCTTATCTTTTTCTTTGCAACAACCTTTTAGGCACTTGAGGACTGCTATGTTCACATTCTGACTTCATAATTTTATTTTAAGCTGAACCAATCCAATTTATTCAGTCTGTCTTACTAGGATATATTTTGCAAATTTTAGACTGTGCTCATAGTTCTCCAATGCTTTCCAGTTTCCACCTTTATCAGAGAAAAAATGAACAGAAAAGAACCAAGTACCTACTGTGTCATCCAGGGACATATCCAGCCACAGGAAAGAGAGCAAAAAGGATTACTTCAAGTCTTGTGAATTCTCCTCTTGATCCTAATTTTAGTATGGTGTTTGCCTTCTCAGGGGCCTGTTAATCCATGTTCAACATGTTCTTTCACCTTAATCACCAAATCTCTCCTGGAAAGCTGCTATTCAACAATCACTCTGGTTCAGGACTCATGAAGAATATCCTCCAAGCACATCACTTTCCACTAAAGGGGAGCTGTGGGGGGTTCTTTTAAAACAGATGGTCTAGGACAGAATTAAGCCAAATGAGGCAAATACCATATCTGACAATAATTTACTGGTAATGAAAAGGGCGATGCCCTGCTAAAGAAGAGTTGGAAAGACAGAAAAGGAGGAAGGAGAAGGAAAAAGAATGGGGGATGGGGAAAGAGAGAGATGGGAGACAGAAAAAAAGCAGGCGTTTCCACCAGCACTTTGGAGTGTGCCATCGCTGCCCACGTGGCCAGGGCTGTGTGCACGCTGCCTGGTGGAGGAGCCTGCGCAGCTCCACAGGCACAGCTCCCGCGGTGATGGGCAGCTGGACATGAGGGGCGTGGGAATCGGGCAGGAGTCCAGAACCCTGGACAGGCTCGCAGCAGAGATCGTGCTGATGGGTTGGATCAGCAATGCAGGGTTGGATGTAGATGACTCAGGCAGGAAACTGGGCAAGAATGCAGGGGGGTAGGACAGGCAATGGCTGGAGCAGGCGAGGAAGATGGACAGGACATGGGAGGAGATCAACAGGTATCCAGCCAGCAAGAGGGAGAGCAGGTGAGCAAGAGCAAGCAAAAAGAGCGAGGGCAAAAAGCGAGGGCAAAAGAGAGGTCAGGAGTTTGAGACACAGTTACTTTTATACCCCCTAGCTCCTCCCATGGCTTGCTGGCAGGAGACCACTGGCCCAGTTGAACATTTGACTGCAGTCCACTGGTGGAGACCTTATGCCACCTGACTGGAGAACCTTTCTGGAGGACAAAGTGTCCTTGGTGGTGTCCTACTGACTGCCTATTCCATGGGAGATGGAAACGGCTGTCAGGCAAAGTCTCTCTAGAGAGAGGGCTTTCCTCCATCTTCTCCTACCTGCCTCCTACAAGTGGCACATGTGCAGCCCTTCCCCCACATACCTCTGGTCAAACAATGTTGAGACAAAAATCAAAATTAAGTGAATTCCTCACAGCACAGTATGTTGTATTTTTCCTAGTTGAATTTGGTCAGCATCTTTCTGTCAGTTCTCTGCTTTATAACATATATGAATTCATACTCTGCCTTCCAAGACACTGGCTTTTCTTTTTAGCTTTGTTGTCTATAGATAAAATAAATTTCGCTTCGATCTGAGCTGGTAAAAACATCAAACAAAGCTGGTAAAGATACTAGTGGATACCAGCTACAGTGCAACTCAAGAGAGGCTGCCCACAGATTTGGTAACTAAATCCATGTACAAATCCATTGTATTGCCACACCACATCCATAAATGCCCCTTTCCTTCATGCACCTATTCCCCCACATTCTTGTCTTTTCCTCCTCATCAATCTCCCCAAGGAGCTCCAGTGTAAAGCATCTCAAGCACCTCACTCAGCCTCCCCTTCCAGCAGCAGCAAGCAAGACTGAAGTGAGGGGAGTGACTGCTACCATCTTCCCCAAGTCCAGCAAACCCAAGGCAGGCATTCAGAAAATTACACATTTCAAATCAATCTGGGCATCCAGTCAACGTGGGAATGTGTATTGCATAGCACAGATACAGGATATACACTATGGATAATACACAGCAGCATGTTAGGAGGAATTAAAAAGGATTTAGTGCAGAGAACAGACACAAATCAACTCTGTATAGTAACATGAATACCACAACTGCAACTTCCCGGTCTCTAGAGAAGTGTGAACAGCTATGTTAACGTAACTTCAGCCTCTACAATCCTCACACGCCAGTCTTCTCGCTGCAGTAGTAAGAACATCAGGATTTTCTTCATGAGAGAACAGGAATGTTCTAGTTTGGTCTGAATTTACTGTATTCAAAGACTGAATACATTTGTGTACTGACATACTGTGCTCATATTTCAAGAATCTTTGTACGCAGACGTTCTAGTACATTATATGTGATCTCTGGCAGCAAAATCTTTTTTTGCAACTGTAATCCAAGAAGAAAATTATCCTTATGAAGCTGCTGGAATGTAAACTTACCTAGGGGAACAAATATGTCCTTCATTGAAACTGATTATAAACTAGCCAACAAATATCTGAATTGGCAGAATTGCAGGTACATTAGCATTTAGATCAAAGACAGAGAGCAAGTGTCAGAAGTGACTGATATTATAACCTTTTACTCTGGATGAGCCACAGCCAGACCAGATCTACAAGCAGCTTTGATTATAATTTTCTCATCAGCTTCATGCCCCACAAATCCCTGTATCCCTCAACACTCAACCCAAAATATATGATAGAAATATCTTTGACTAAACGTTTTGGTTTGCATATTAAAGAGTTTATATCTGACATGCTTAAAGTAAGCTCACACAATTGAAGCTGGCTGCTTGGCAAGTGGGTTCTCTTTCAAATGTAAATAGAAGTCCGATGAGAAATAAATGCATGCTCAAAAATAGTGATAAGCATATAAAGTGTCTTCCTTATTATTCTTTATCTAATACTTATTTCTAACTAGAAATATGGGCATGAATTGGTCCATCAGCAACTAAACTGACTAAGATAGTAGGGCATTTTCAGTAGGTATCATTCTTCTTCCTGCTTTAGATCTGATACATAGTTAAGATTCTAGAATACAAATAGAAACTTCCTACATTCTGCATCAGTGTCCACAAAAAAAAGTGGAAAAGTTAATGTAAAAAGTAAGAGTTACAGTTGAATTAAGAAATGTATTATATAAGTAAGAGCAAAAGAGCAAAGTGTGTTCATGATGCAATTATATAATACAACTTTTGAAAAAAAAGCAATTTCAAACTAATCTGCAAAAAGTATGTTATTTTTTTATGTATATACTCTTGTTGAGTGTTGAAATGTAGAGACGTGAGTGAGAACTGGAAGTCATTCAAAAGAGAAGAGCAAAATGAGGTATGCTTATCTTTACAACCACTAGTAAACTACTATTTCAAAACCAGCTGCCAAGTTTACATTATTTTTGACCAATTATTGAACATATCAGTGAAGTACACTGCTTTTTCTCCTTCAATAATTTACATAGCTGAAAATATGACACTATATAATATCACAGATGCCAGACCTTTGCCCACACTAGAGAAGAATTCTACTTCTCTTTCCTGAACAGTAGGAAATTAGAGAAGCAGAAGGATGGAGAAACCAGACTGGAGAGCAGAAGACAGTCAACACTTCTGCTCATACAGTGCACTGCAAAATTCAGGTTAAACTGTGGATATGCAAGTGCAATGAGGTGGTATGCAGAAAAGCATCGAATGGCTGACAACGCTGCATTTTAATTCCTCTTTAGGAAGAAATGTGCCTGGAATTTACTTCATTGCTTGTAGCTCATTAAAATAAAATACTGCACATCTTTTTCATTAGAATCATTAAAATCAAAGGATTAATTTGTCAGCCAACGTCCCAGACAGAACCATATTCTCCCCTGTTCCCACCACCCCTGCAGGTCACAGACGACACAGTGAGCATCAGCAGCGGAACACCAACAGAAACAATGCTCAGGAAAAAGAGTGAGAAGCTGATTTAAAATGGGACGGAGCACTGATCCATGCAGCTTACCTGATTACGAGAATAGAGATGTCAGGTGGCTGCATGATGGCAGAAACAAAATAGCATTTTAGATGGGACTAGGTGGTCATTAAAATGATGTAACTAAAATTCAGGAAAAATTAGTTGTGCGAAGGAAGTTTTTAACTGTCTTCCCATGGCATACTTACTTCTCCAGTTCAGCCTTACAACAGGGAGAAAACCAGAGACCAAAAATCTAAAGAAGTCCCTTGCCTACGGGGTTAGCAAGTGACGGCTGTATTGTAATTAAAGCAGACAGTACTTCTACCCCACGCATTAAACACCAAGTAGAAACACTACTAAACTCAGATTTAAGGCTTAAGACACATGAAGCTATCTGACCTTGGAGGTGGGCCAGAAGTCTACGGCTAACACACCAGTCCCTGCTGCCATCAGCTCAAACGTCACCTTTTTAAAAAAATAATTTTAAGATACACATTCTTAATGTTAAATGCAGACAGCCAACATCTAACATTGTTATTTTCCGCTAATGTTCTGGGATTTTCTAAATGTGTGCTTTCAAAGAAAAATGTTAACAGATTCAGAAAACAGACAGGTCTCATACTTCGAATGAGGTAACACTTTGCTCTCATATTTTTATCTCTAAAAATAACTAAATATTTTAGAGTTATACTCTAAAATACCTCTAAATATTTTTATTCAGGCTGAATATTTTTATTCACAAGGCATAACTCATTTGATGCCCCAAAACATAACTTCAAGAGATTTGCTGTACCCTTGATGGTTCATTTCTCAGGGATTTTTTCATTTGTTATTATTGCAAGTCTCAGATGCTGAACAATTTCTCATGAAATCATCCAAAGCTGCTTCTTGCAAACTCAATTCTTTAAATCTTGGTTGCTAGCATCTGAACTCACTGATGAGTTTCAACAGTCCAGGTTTTGGATCTTTGAAGTAATCCCAAATCTGGATTCTTGGAATTAAATAATTTGCAGTAATGGATCATAATAATCTGTTTTCATTTTATTTGTTTGCTGTGGGAGAGGGAAGGGAAAAAAGAGGAGAGGATTCAAGCGTTTTCAGATGTTCTCTGACCACTGGTACCCAAGTATGCTGAAACTTCGTCCTAGCATGAACTAGAAGCGCTTCCACTAATTGTTAGTTCCACCACTTACATAATTTCATTACCCATTGAAAAAAAACCACCACGGCAAATGTGATGCTTTTAAGCTTAAAATTTAGGAAGTTCCTCAAAATAGCATTCAGTATCACTTGTCTTCCAGATGACACACTCAAAACTAGATAACTACAATTAAGCATACATCATAAAACACCTAACATGACAAACAAATAAGAAGTTAGGTGATTTTTTTAATAAAGCATACTTTAGATGACACAAGGACCTCATTTAAATATTGAGTTCACAGTTCTATTTTGTCAGTTTTCATCCGTTTGTATCGTAAGTATGATTGCACTCCATACCCCACTCACCCAAGCAACTACGAAACAACTTTTATGGACTTAAACAGTTGCTAGCTACATCTTCTTCTAACAGTAAAAACATGCTATTGCACGGAATTACCCAGCCTAGTCCAGAGGACCTAAATTGTGTCCTGAGAGCACTGCAGAGGCATTAGTGTGGTGTGTTAATGAAGCACAGCTTGTTTATGAGGCAACCTTTACCAATGAAGGATAGAAGCCTGCGCTTGACCTTGTGTTCGCTTCCCACGGTTCTTCATAATTAGTGGAGTCCAACATATATATTATATATATATACACTTATATAAATATACTTAGCTAATTATACATAATTAGCTCACTCCTATACATATATACACACACATACATAATTCAATTCTCTCTCATCCATTTTCTCCAGTCTGGCAGAGGAAAATAGAGACATTTCCCTATCATTCCCTCATTAGAGGTAAAGAATCCTCTCAGTGTATATACTTCCATCAGCCCCTCTTCCTCTGTACTGCCTTCCCAAGCTGGCTCATGGACACCTAAATAATGAGGGGTGACAGCACAGGCTCTGTGATACCCATCGTGAGGTTATCACTGGGGATTAACAGCAGTTAACCTGCTTCCTCAAAGCGACATTAAGTCAGTGCAAATAGTGCAATTCTGTACAATTCACCAGCAGCTTTCACACATTGTACCAAACACCTTCTTCATACCTAGTGATGTGAACTCTGGAGTTTAAGAGCACCTGTAAGGAATTCTTATGCTCATTAGATTTATCCTAAAAAGTAAGTATCCCAGTGAGCTTATTTGGATAGATACTGCAAACCAAGAAGGGCCCTAAGACACATGCGGTTATACAAAAACATTTTCTTTTAAAATCAGAGATGGAATGAGAAAAACTTAAGTGGCAACTCACTGAGCACACACAAGTGTTTGTGTACTGTGAAGATGGCTCTAGGTCTAGATGAACCATTTCTAAATTTACCTGGTGTTTTTCCTTATGAACAGCTACCCCATAAAATGCAGCTCTAAATGCACATTTACATATACAGTTCAAAATAGTTTTTTTTAATGTCTTGGTTTGCAAGTCTTCACATTTCCATTGTCAGGCTGGGCAAGCATTTTACCTTATCGTTAAGTTAAATCTCAGTCACTTATACATATACGTGTATTTCCACAAACAAAAAAACAATTGTAAACTTGAAAAATTAACCTATCTCCCACATAATATTCCTTCTTATAAGTTTCACTGAAATAATTATGTCCAATATCAAATTATGTTGTACAAAGAGATTTTTGCAACTACATGACAGCGATGAAGAAGGAAACAGGAATAATCCAATTAACAGTAATACTGAGCTATAAACATTTTGACCTTCTAACTTCTCCTGTATTTCCTAATAAAGTTTAAGCACAGCTAAGAGAAAAATTAGTAAATAATGCTGACCGTAACCATCTCTTACTATACTCTTTGTGCCAAAAGAGTACCGGGCATTGCCAACAAACAGGTGTAGTTAAACCACACTGACGTTTTCTGCCCTCAGTAATCTATTCGGTAACCAGGCAGTGCCGTACCAGCTTCTTCAACCCTCCAAAATTTTAAAGTAAACTGAGAATTGCTGGGTAAGCAGCAGCCGTGACAGACCAAAGCCAAATGGAGGGAAATGGACATCCCAGTCCTACCTTCACACACGGGGCAGCACTCCCCTGGCACCTTGACAGGGTTCAGGCAGCTCTGTCCGCAGGCCGTTGCCACGCAGTGCGGGTCTCCGTTGATGCACTGGCAGAACGTGCAGTCGTCCTCTCGCCAGCGGTCTCCGTGAGCTTGGATCTGGCCATTAGCATAGCAGCCAGCAGGGTTATTGACTGGGTAAAGTGGGTCTGAAATGAGAGTGATTGCAAGAGAATGTGTGTTTTTAATTAATGTTTTAGTTTTTTTGGTTTTGTTCTTCAGAACAAAATGGTTCTTGGATCTATCAGCTCTTTTTTTCTACCAACATTTCTAAATGGCCCCTTGGAACGACTTGTGTCAACACTGCATCACTCTTTTATACTATGAGCAAAGATGAGGCCTCTGGCACACTTGTTGCTGGAACAGGAATAGTGCCTCAAGCTACACCTCATCCCAGTTTTGGAGATATACAAGCTTTTTAAATAGGGTTAGTTTTCCATTCCATTTCAGTTCAAGTTTTTGCCCCTTGAAAGCCACAAGTCCCACTTACCCGCTGGCAATCAAATTAAGATCTGGATATTTAAATAACAGAATTTTAGGGAGCATAATTTATGTAAGATTTCTCCTCAAGTTCCATGCGAGTCTGGATATGCTAACCCATTACTCGAAATAAAAGCAGCTTTTACTCTTCAGAAATAATAGTACTCCAGAGATGTGGTAAGTTGCACTGATATTAATAGTCAAAAAGATATATACATTATGTGAATGTATACACCTTATCATGGTGACTAATAAAAGGTAACTGTCAAGCTCAAAAATGAAGTATCTGAGAATGTACAGTAAGTAGGTCAGGTTTGCAAAGCAAGCAATACTATAAATTACATATTAAAGAAAATTTAATATATTAAAAGCAATAAATACAACTGAAAACATCTTTTTTAGCAGACATCAAATAAGCGCAAGTGATTTATTACAAGTTAATTTTCCAGGAGTGTTAAGTTGGAATGACTTGGGAGAAATTTTCCTTCCTATCTGAAGGAAAAAAAAAGGATTGAATGAAACTTGGATTATTTCTTTGAAGTTTCATCAGTTCTCTTTGGAAGGAAGGCAATGCATTTTGAGCATAGATAAAACCTGTAGCAGTGCCAGCAGTTGTTGTCTTATTCTAAGCCACTTTATATGACACTCCAAACATTTGGAGTGAAACTGTATATGACATCATCCCCATCTTGAACTGTACTGATATTCAGAATTTTAGTAAAATTCTGATTAAGCCCAAAACCAGATGTTTGTGAAAATAAGGCATTTAAAAATTAAAATGCTTCCTAAATTCTTAACTTTGCACCTTTCACGTTTTAGGATGACCTTGCATCTGTAAATAAGCATTTTGACCTAGTCAAAAATCAAATCATAAACAAATGAAGTGGATTTTATCATTCAGCTTATGTACAGGATTCTGATTGACAGAGGAATACAGAAAAAGCACAGAAAAGGCATACAAGACTTGTGCTATTTGCAACAGTCTTCTATGCAACTCAAAGCACAAAGTTCCTAGTACCCTTAAAAGGTCAGTAGTGTTTAAAGCTATAAATTGAGTCTAGCAAATTACATCCCCTAATGCTGACCTAGCCTACAGAACTCTGAGAAAGAACTCCTTGGAGTTAAGTCAAGAAGGGCTTGTTGTACTACACAACTCACACCAAAGTTACTACTTGCCATTTTAGAATTCTTGGAGAAAAAAAAGCATTATATTTCTTGATATTTCTATAATCAAGTAAATGTTAGTAGGAAGCAACTAATCACCTTGAAAACCAGTCATGAAATATGCAACAGAAGAAGGGCAGGTAGAAAAAATGCCACTTCTTCAACAACTAGAAAAGCATGAATGGATGGGCTGATATGTTCTGCCCATTTAAAATACCTACCTTGTCAATTTAGGTGTCAGCTTTACCCAAGTTATTTAAAAAGGGAACAGAGCCACCTCTTTTTTTTTTTTAAGTGTTTAAAGGAACCAGGACAATTATAATATGTTAATTATAACAGCTAGCTGTCGGCTCACTTAAAAGAATTCCACTAAATCAAGAAGGATTTCTAATAAAAAACCACCATGTATCTTACTATCCAATCACAGAGAAGTCAGAAATCAGACTTCCTTCATTTAGTGCCATAACCCTATCAGATGAACACACAACAGAAACAAGCAAGCCAAATAGCACTAGGTAACTTGGCATTAAGCCACAGTCATTATCAGAAAAAAAAAAAAAAAAAAAAAAAAAAAAAAAGAAAAAAAAACCCACAAAAGAGACCACTCAATAATTATAACTCATTACCTATCTTATTCCTACTCAGGACCTGTCTTAAAGAAGAAATTTCCACTGCAGCCTAATACACACCAACTCATCAACCTGAAATGAAATGTTATCAGGTTTTCTTGCTAGTCTGATTCAAAGGCTGCAAAAATGGAGAAATCAAATTTTAACGTGGTATGAGGATATGACAGAACAATTTATTGATAAATAATAAGGTAGCTGAATATTTAAACCATCAAAGAGGATAAAGGACATATCTAGAACTTCAAGTCCAAAGTGGAAAATCAGCAGCCATGTCTGAATATGATAGAGGATAGACAGAGCAGATCTATAGATACACTATTTATGTATCTATATACATATTTTGTCACAATGATTTCATAATGCCAAATCTTGGAATATTCACATATGAGAAAAAAAAAATAGTAATTATAGGAAGTGAATAGGAAGTGAACCTAAGAGATTCTATAAAGTCAGCAGCTCATACAGAAATTTCTTCAGGAGTGGATCTGCACTTACTTGGGGGAGGCTCAACACATCAGACATGCCTTCTCTAGACTTTTTTAATTTGTCATTAAATGACAGTATAGCACAGATTTTTTTGCATGAAGGCTCTTGTAAGTGTAGGTGCAACTGTACCAGGAAAGACCAAAAATTTATGATCCTGCCGTCAACTATAGTCAGCAATGAATGTCTAGGCCAGGTCTTTAACTCAGAGCAAACATGGATTGGTATCTCTCTAGCATACTTAAACCTACAACATCTGCGTTTCAGTTTCTCTACATGTGAACATCATGTATCAACCTGATACAAACTTACACTAAAATATAAAAAACATACACCAAAATGCAAAAAAAATTTACAAAACTGTTTAGAAAAATGACTTCCTAACTTATCCAACTGGTATTTTATTATCCAGATTTTGGGTTTAAATTGCTGAAGCTTTCAGTAGCTTATAACAAAACAAGCCATGTTTCACCAGATTCTGTGCCGAGTGAGAAGATCCAGCTCTTCCAGCTGCCTCTATTAGATGTATTTTTAAGGGGTACCTTACTTTCTAATTCTCTGCTTGGAATAAAACATGACTATAATGGATCTTCTGGCTTATTTGCTCCTGTAAAGAACTACGGGAATAGTGATATTTAAGGACACTGCGAAGTGTTTGAAACTCACATTAATTACTAGATTCCTCTCCTCTGAAGAAGAGATTTCAGATTCCCATGTGATTTCACTTATTGAGAAGATACTCCTAGGTTCACATTCAAACAAAAGGACTAGAAGCGCTTCGCAGGCCTTTTGACAAACTGGTGGCCACAACCTTGACCCACATTGAGGCAAGATTCAAGTGCACAGCACCACCCCTCCCTATCTCTCTCTCCTGGAATTCTGGTTGTATTCTGGCAGAAGATGCCTCCAGTACTTTCTGATATAAGCGAGAGGGTCAGTGTGAAGTTTCCCACAGAGCCTTTTTTAGGAGGACTGCAGGCCTAGCAAGGCTGTCAACAGGGCAAAGGAGGAAGAGAAAAACACTGATGTCAGATTGCTGCCCCATTGCTTTGCAGTAACTGTAGAGGAAAGAAGTTGTGTGCATTACTCCAGCTGAACAGAGTAAGAAGCAGGTTGCAAAGGAATAGAAATTTGTCTCAGGGCCACAACTGCAGCTCTGGAGATGCCCGTCTAAATGTCTGTGCAGAAATTAGAAGCAGCTTTTTATGTCATTTGTCAAGAAGGCCCCCCAAAAAGCCCTGCACACTTGACCATGTCTAAGAAGTAGTGTCAAGGTCAGAGAAGCACTGCAAAGAATATGACAGCACATTCAGGCACAGCAAAAATGTAGAAATAAACTGAATTATGGAGGAATCTGCAAACTTCAGAAGAATAAAAGCCCTTGTTTGCTCATTTCCACTGAACAGGCAAATTAAAAAAAAAGCAGCAGATTTAAAAGCAGACAGGATTAAAAGAAGACTGTACCTTCACACACTGGGCAGCACTCTCCTTCTGGCACATAGTACCTGTCACAGTGTAGCTCACCACACTGGGCAGAGAAACAAATAGAGACTCCCCCTTGGCACCGACAAAATCGACAAGCATCCATCCGAAACATGTCTCCATCATAATATTCCATGCTGTTAAATATGCAAGTTGGCTTCACTTCTGAAAGAAGAAAGAGAAAAAAATTATATCACAGATATCATTAAACAGGAAATAGTCATGTTTATGTTGTTACTGACAAAAACTGATATAAAAGAGACAACTGATTTGTCTTTCATTTTGTAAACTCAAATACAATTTCATTTTAAGAACATGGTATATTTTATTTTCTGTTTCAACAATGGAAGAAAATAAAATGCTGTTCAAAATAACTTTCAGAGCAACTGTCTAAAATTAAAAGTCTCAATTAAAAAAAATTAAAATCCTGGACAAAGGCTGCATAGGTATTAAATATTTCTTATTCTCAATGAATTTGAAGCTACTTCAAATTTCAGCACAAGAAACAATATGTTTTTCTGTTTTAAGAAGACAGTTTCTGATGCCTCTTAAGTGTAATCTTCCTTTCTGTAGGACTTGGTAGTCAGGTTGGATAAATTGCACTAAAGCTGTCCAATCGATAGGTTAAAAAAACTCAAAAAACTCCAAACATTTTGTGACTGCATGATCTGTGATGCAGAACTGAACACTTACTTTTTCAAGCAACCTGGAGCTGTAGTAGCCAGCTCACAACCATACTTCCCACAAAAAATAAAAAACCCCTCAACTGTAATAATAGTTACACGACCACTTTAATGTTTCAAAAACATAAGATGGGTATTTCTTGTATGCCTCCATCCACAGCAGAGCTGTGACATATAATTAAAGCCAAACTTTGTAGGAAACTAAGAGCCTCTCAAAATTTTGAAGTATTTCGGGAAGAACATTGCCCATTTACTTTGCTAACACTCAAATAAAAAGGAAAAAAGATGCTAATCAAACCAATGAAACAGTTTGCAGATTTAATCAGCTTTTCTCATTATTATTTTATACCAAAGAGATTTGGCTCCAGATTATGAAGAAGATCTACACATCATGTATATATCATAAAGTCTTCATAGAGGATTTGACCTTGCAGTTACCCCACATACACGAACCCACCTCCATCACCTATTGCCAGCAAAGCCCACTCAGTTCATCCAGCCCATCTGATCCCCCCCTCCACCACACCGTGCAGCTCCATGGCTCAGGGCTGAATCACTGTGACTCAAGACACTGTAGAAAAAACACTCCAAATTTATGTTTAACTATAGTACTCCACATTAGTCATTAGGAAATCATGACTTCACAGCATCATCATTATATTACTCAAAGACTTAAGCCCCCTTCCTCTTCCCCACTTCAGAATAAAATTCTGGCCTCCTATGACACTAGCCCAAGATATGTGAAAGCAGACACCTGAAGTACAGCAGTATCTAGTTCACCAGTCTGGTTTTTTCAGAAGCTGTAAATCTAGCAGCCTGAAAAAACAAAGGTTCTGCAAACAGGAAGCTATTTATTTCAGCAACAACATTATCAAATACTCTGGGTAAACCCAACATGTTTCATTGCATATGAAACAAACAGCAAAGAAAATAAAGGACAATTGTCCATGTTTCTGATTTCTGTAGAACAGATGGTAAAGACTATTTACTTACATATGTAATGCCTAGTCACATAGAATTGAAAACTGTGCCCACTTTATGGTCAGGTGATTTTTCTTTTGCTTAGTGATCATCTCACATGGGAGACGAAATATATTCAAATGAAAAATCAGCATTTTCAGATTCCTTTCAATCCACCCCAATTCTCTTAACTTTTGGGAGCTAAAAACTTTACATCTGAGTTTCTCTTGACAATGATACAGGTTTTCTTTAAAACTATAGCATTTAGAGAATTTCAAGTACTTTTTTCCACATTTACTTACACTGAGGTCCAGCCTTGAGTAATTTGAAATGATTGTAAAGCATTACAGTTGAAACTTGGAAGTATCCTGAGTGATGTTTGATTTTTATATGCTTGTTCTGTCTTCAAGGCATAATGTAGAAAGCAGCATAAAAAAATAAGAGCAAGAGGAGGAAATGCCACTGTGTCCAGGAAAACAGCTATGACCTCATTAGAAAGCAATTCACATAAACAAACACTTGAGAAATATTCCAAGTTTATGCAACTCAAGCTGTTAGTTTAAAAACCTTCTCAAAAAGGAAAAGTGCCAACACAACTCAAAAGGCCTTTAATCAATTTGCTTCTGTCTTCACTGTTTTGACTGCAGGTTTCCAAATTTTTGCTGATTCCCCCATCCCTGAACAGTAGATATGAATTCCTGCCTCATTAGAAGTAGAAACATCATTTCCCATTAATTATCACTATTTTTAAATGTCCAAACACGACCATGCAAGCAACTGCAAATCCTGTAAGGAAACAGCATGTTTTATTCCTACAATGAAAACCACTGTAGAATCTCACTACATGTGTATTTTTACCATCCAGCCCTATGGTACAGACTAAACTATGGACCTAACCCCATGCATCCAGCTATGAGACAAAGATTACTTTGTTAGAACCATATGTAAGACTCCAGTCTTGAGACTTGAGTTAAGCCAAAACAAGCACTAAAACAAAGAACTATAGCTTCAGATGCTCCAGGTGGAAGCCTGATGAAAAGAGTGAGCAACATACAGTGAAATTATAATGATGCATTTCTTCCACCACAATATGCTGAAAGATCTTTCAGCTCCCTGGTTTTAACTGTTAAGTGCCAATTTTATTGCCTTATTGATCTAAGTATGACAGTCACCAAGGGATAAAAAACCGTAACTCTAACATTTAATAAATGCATCTTTTCCTAAATTCATGCATTCATTGTTCTGCCAACAAAGAGAAAACTAAAAGGTAGGATTCTTCAAGCTTCATTGCGTCACTAAGTAATTCAAATTGCCAAAACTTCACAGTGCAAAGCAGTTAAACATACCTGAGGTTCCAAATCCTGTTTGTGATGCATACTACCACAACAAAGCAATGGACATGAGACACAGGCCATGGCTTTGTGAACATAAATTCAGTGTGTGCTAGCTCTCACATAACCCAGTATTACCAGATCGATCCAGCCCAAGCACTGACACACAGCTGCCCATCTGTGAAAGAAGCCAGGACAGAGAGGACAGTCCTCAGAAAGAGATAGGGTTTCTTCTGGCAGAGGAAGAACAAATGACATCTCTGCTCCTATACAAAGTCAAGCTTGACTAAGACTGACTTGATTTGGCATTAAAGTTCCTGCCACAGAGTTAAAAGAAAAATAGTTCCGACACAAATTTTGCTCTACAGATCCCCCGGCTACAGCCTTTTTGGTCTGGGGGTGAGAGCCCAAAAAGGTGGCACTAAACCCCACAGCCTCACACTACAGTGATCATTTCTTAAAACCTTTATCACCAATCTGAACTGCAAAGGGACACAATCTGTTTTATTAAATTAGTTTTCAAAGATATTTTATCTTCTACATGTAAATCTAATGAAATACATATTAGTCCTATGGGCTGAAGTAGTCCAAAGTAAAACTCCTGCTTTGAGATTTTTGTAGTTTCCTAATACTTACGGTTTCCTTTGATTAGAGTCACAGAACAGCTCATAAACACAAGCAAGTTTGGCAAAGCATTCCTTGAGAGGCAGCAATTCTGCACACGGTTACAGCAAGCACATGAGATGCTTCAGGCATCAGCTCTCTGTAGGCAAGTTTGGGCATTTTCTTTTGTTGTATAAGAAATTCCAGCTCTCCCAAAGAGGAAGCAAGATTCAAAACAATTTTCTGTTGTTTAAAGGATTAAAAGGTTCATGATTCCAGGACTTCAGATGTTCCTTCAGTATAAAGAAGTATTTGTACCAGAGCCTTGGAAGGAACTAGGGTAAGTGCTGTGAACTTTCTATTAAATGAAAGGGAAGGAAACTGATAAATTTGAATCCTGTGTCCATATAAACAAAAACCAGAAAAGCTTTCCATTTTTCAAAGGCTGAGCTGGTAGAGAGTTTAAAAAAGAGAAGGTTTATGTCATAGGAATTGGCCCATAACAATGTTATAGGACAACTGTATGCTGTCACTTTCTTGAAAGCATACAATCACAAGCTAGGTAGAAAAAAACCTATTTGGATTCTTACTCTTCGGGTTGCACTGCTTGGTTTCCTTAAGCAGCATATTCCTTATTATAGCAGCATATTATATTGCAGAATATTCCCTATTAACACAATTACAGGACTGTTTATAAAGTCCTTTGGTCCTGCATATTCTAAAAAGGTCTTCTAGAAACAGAGAAACCAGAATTAAAACAAAACTGTAACTATTATTTGCAAATGAATGCATTTATTTATACAGTTTCTTAAAAATACTTTCACAGCTTAAAGGAATGAAATACTATTTTGTGGCAACTGCAGTCTGTAAAAGATATTAAAAGATACTTGGGATGCTGAGAAAACCCAAATTCAGCTCTACCTGATACATTCCTGTGTTAATCTTTTCTTTAAAAGCATCAGTAATGGAGGAAACGCAACCTATCTATTAAACAATTCTATAGTTTTACTTACAGTAACAGAGCAAAAATCATCGAAGGGGTATTCAGGTCAGACAGAAAAAGCAAACAAATAGAAAGGAAGCTTCCCCTTAGCTTCATTACATTTTTCATCTTTGGGGTTTCATGTTCTACTGTTTTTTTCTATCCTCAAACTTCTTGCTAAGAGAACTCATCCTCAGGACACCTCAGGGTGTCCCCATCTACATCTCTTACAAATAAAGTTGATGCATTTCTTTCAATTTTAAGTTAAGTTTTCTCCATCAGGTCACATTTTTTAGTATTTGATTGTTTCTGTGACAGGGCTTTCCCCCTTATTTTTCTTAACACCTTCTAGAAATTAGGCAGAGCTGCTTTTTGACATGCTGCAGTCCTACTACAGGAAAATACTGGGACAACAAAGGAGGAGCTGGGGCCACGGAGGGTGGTGGCTATGCTCTAAAATCCCCAAACAGTGACAGATTTTCTTGATGAAATTGCCAAACAATCCTTGGAAGTAAGACATGTTCTTCATAACAGAGGAATGTGTTTAAATCCCAGTGGTCTCTGTCAATTCATCACAGGAGAAAATATATGTTGCAATCAGTTTAGCCGTAGGCATGTTAATAGGGCACAGATATCTGAAACAGTCTCAGTACCACCAATAGGTACTGGCAGAGCCCAGCATGCATTGCCAGGACATCTGTGAGAAGCCTCTAGTGCATGTGAGAAATTAAAAAATTGCAGGGGAAAAAAAAAATCTCCAAACCTGTTACCCAAGGCTGAGCTTTGGCATTATAACAAGTCTAACCATTTCTTCCACGCTTTGAGAAAAATACTGAATTCTAACCTTGTCCTCCCAAGTACTGGCAACTTTGTCCAAGTTTAAAACTCTAGCAATATCTGAGCCAGAACATTACTGAAGATAATAGTTTACCAAGACAATTCACTTTGGCAAAAAACATTACTATTTCACCAAAGTAAACACTAGAAATATGTAATTTATTTTTTAAAATTTTTTTTAAACCCCGGCAGAATTGCACCATTTGACATCTTTGTATACATCATATCATATTTCACAGAATCTATCAAGCATCTTGTGTTTCATTAACCAATATGAAATAAGTGAAACACATTTTGTCCATTTTTAGTTAAAAAAATAACTTTGTTATTTAAAACTCAGTCTTTACTTCCCATTGAACAACCTTCCTGCTCCCAGTGAACCACTGCAGAGTTTTGAGTCCACTTTCACATCCAGCTGTGGGCCTGACAATCCCTACACTATCCTTTTAATCTATTTATCTACAGACTAAATATTTTTTACCAGGAATTTTGGGTTGACTGGCCTTCAGTTTCCTGTATTTTCCTTTTCCCTCCTGTTTTAACTGTAACTGGTAATGACTTGCACTGTTTCACACACTTTTTCCAACGTGACTAGGTCAAGTGTAGTACAGGTTCAGAAGATCTAAAACATTTGACTCAGTTTGGCAGACTGACCAGCTTCTTCACTACACTAGACCAAATTCTCATTTAGCTATGACTGGTGATTAGCCATGATTTTCAAATACCTTTTAGATGTTCTGACTGAATTAAAAACAATAAACCCCAAAACCAAACCTCAGCCCACAACAACTAAATCCCTCTACCTTTTTGGTATCGTATTATCTTCCTTTAATGTTAATCTTAGTACGTACCAAACAATTTGTTATCTTTTGCATCTCACAAGCTGCATTTTGCATCTTATTTTTTTAAGCAGCTGCCTATTTGAAGTCCACCACAAAAATCTGTGGTTTCGGATGGCCAAAGAGAAATATGCACTACTGTTTAATTAGTATTAGGGCTCTTTAGGTCCCTGCTCCGAGACAGAGTGCTACCTTGGTCAAATCCTTATTTCTTTAGAGCACGCATAAAGTAAGTTTAATGAAAGTGCAATAAAGACTGCCAACATTAATGCAATAAATAATGGGAACTCCATGGTAGACGGTGTCTGTGAGGTGCTTCACTTGGACTTCATTCCTCCTTCTAAGGTGAATATTTTCCTTGCTGACCCTATATACCCCATCAGATTCCTCCAGTGCTCACTGATGCTCCCTTTAGAAACAGGCCATTCTTAGTTCCTTTTAGAAACAGTGGAATGACCTTTATCCTTTTCTGCACCATGACATTAATAATGGATCTGCAATTGCTGTGAGGAGCAAGTGCACCAACAGGTGATAGTGTGATTAAAGCGGATTTTTAATCAGTCTTCCAATGCAATACCACTGTATGGAGATGCAAGCGTGAAAATAGCCAGAAGTCACAGAGAAAAAAGAAATGCCTTCTTTATGTCAGTTTATCTTCTTGCATGAGGAAAAAAAATTCACAGAAGTAGTTATAAAATACAGATTATGAGTCACATCAAGTAGTCTTACTGATGTAGGAGATCACTTCTGTACTACCACGCAATTATCGGTATGGCCTAAACCAGCAGTATAGAAAGGGTAACAGCCCTGGGGAAGGTGTGATTCCATCTTCCCAGGATCAATGCCAGTTATTTTCATGCATCCACCAGGTAGTCTCACTTTCCATGAATAGGGCAATGAAAGTCCACACCTCAACCCCCCGGGAAAATGGATTGGGACTCCACAGACATCCTTGGCAGATCTGGACTCCAAAATCACAGCTCACACATGGCCATGGCAGAAAGCAGCCTGGTCCCCTTGACCTTGAACCATGCAGACACATTGATGAGGAGCAGTCACATACCTCATGTATCATATTTCATAAACCAATCGACAATATTTTTGAAGTAGCAGTTGTTTTCAAGGAAACTTACTGAAAAGTGAAAGCCCTGACTGACAGAAGGCAGCAGCTGCAGGATGCCTGGTAATTGCTCTCAAATTTCTAAGGCACAGCTCACAGTCAGTATGTGCTTTAAGTGCAGCTTGCATTCAGGAGATCCATGCATCAGTACCTAATTAGAGAACAGGCAAGTTTGGATACTCTCTCTTGTTTCCAAGCACTTGTACTCTTGCTGCACATGCAGCTTTTAATCTCTTTAGACTCACTTGTTGATGCTTGTAATTTAATGTCGAATCAATTTTCTTTCCTTACAAGCTCCCCATGAGTAGAAGCAGCACACCAGGACTAGCAGACAAAAGTTCTGGTGAGCAGTATATTTTGTATGGACCAGAAGAAACTAGCTTCTGTAAAATGCAAGATTTTTTGAAAGACTGCATATCTTGGGAATCTCTCACTCAATTTTCCCCAAGTAAGTATCACACACTATCTAGTGTTCTCTAGATGAGAAGCAGTTTTCAGGTAAGTGGGAAAACTTCACGGCAGTTGGCATAGTCTGCCTTTAAACAAAGCAATACGGACTCTCACTTTCCTGAAACAGGGCAGTGGAACCACACAACAGAAAAAAACCTTTTGTTCAGTTTCATACAGTAAGATTAAATTGTTTGCTATAGATTTCCCATGTTGTCTTATTTCCTTTATATTGACTTAACACTTCTCAGAAATGAGTACATTTGACTATGAATGTAGCTCTTCCCTGAAAACTTTACTACTGAACACCACTGTGCAAATCTCTGATTCCCTTATGCAAAAAGCAGTGATGTATTTGGTTGTATCAGTTATACCTCTAGTGATACTATTTTATGGCAGCCAGAGATCTAAATTTAGCAATTCATACTTCTGTCTCCTTCAGGCTAAAATTGTGTTATATGTACAAACTAGTGCTTGCTCTGATGGTCATCAAGAATATAAGATTAGGAGAAACAGACAGCCAGCCATCTAAGCACAGATGACTGACAAAATAATATCACTAGTGCACTTTAAATCACTGTAAACAGTTCCATAGAGTTGCAAGGTTTAAGTTACAAATTAAACAGTAAAGACCTTTCTCCTGACAAGGAAAAGGAGCAAAAAGAAATAACAATGTTGCAGCCATCATTGTTGTCTGAGCTCTCATTTTGACATCCAAAGACCAGGCAGGGTATGCTCAGGGATGGCTCAAATACTCACCCCTAGATAAATCGTGACAAGGAACTTGATCATGTCAAAAGGGAACTTCGGATTGACCCCACCATTTAACAACACAATGATTTTACTTACAAAGATGCTTTCCTTCAAAATGAAGGAATCAATGCATGCCTTAAAATTGACCTTTTCAATTGACTGACCTTTGGAACAAGAATCACATTCTAATAATAGTAAGCATTAACTGTAATAGTGAAATCCTTTAAATATAGCAGTGCTTTAAAAAGCCCAACTTTATATCTCCAGTTAGTGTAACAGTTTTATGTAAAATACTCTGATATCTGCATACATTCACGAGGTTTAAAATATCACACAGAACTATTGTAACCTATCTGCAATGCAGTTTTTTTTTCTTTTCACCCATAAGAAAGTTGTTCCCAGCATTTTCTAAATTATTTTTTTGTATAAAAAAAAATCCAGAAAGAAGTTTGACCTATGCAAAGATTGGACAGTTACAGACAGTAGGTACTTAACAACAAGCTCCAATTAAATGAAAACACCAGAATCATTTTCCAAATAGGAATAAATGTTATTCTGGTGATTTATAATGTCTATATAATTATAGAATAAACTATCAGAAGCAGCAGATTGTCCATGATGTGAAGCATAAGGACACACTCAATATAAATCTCAAGCAGGAAAATAAA